>JBBBWG010008047.1:5332-16853 GCA_037176905.1 Azolla pinnata | reverse complement strand
ATAAACCATCATCCAAAACACAACATGCATGCACACATACATACGCACGCACGCACACATGCATGCACTCACATCACATACACACCGACGCACATGCATGCATACATTCATACACACGCATGCATAGTTAGGCATAAACTGCGCATGCCACGCATCGATCACAAGCATGCATACATACATGCATGCATGCATGGTTACGGGGAGCACACTATGCATGCCGACCATCCACTACATACATACATGCATACAAATGCATGGATGCATAGGAGTGCGCTGCATCCATCCATCCATTACACGCGCATCGACATGCATACGAGGGAAGGCATACATACATGCGCACACACTTACGCACGCACTCACACACGCACACATGCATACATACATACGCAAACATACATGCATGCAAGCACGCACACATGCACGCATGCATGCACACGCACATGCCTGCATGCACACATGCACGCACAAATGCATGCATGCATGCACACACACATGCCTGCATGCATACATGCACGCACAAACACCCCGATGCATGCATGCACAGCACGCACAAATGCACACATACATGCACGCACGCACACATGCACACACACACATGCACACACACATGCATACACATACATACATGCACACATGCATACACACATGCATACATACATGCACGCATGCATGCATACATACATACGTGGCCGAGAAACATATTTATAGAAATGGGCCTCTTGTGTGTTCTGTGTTGTTCTTCTTCCTCTTTCTTCCTCTTTCCTTCCGCCATGCGTCGTCCTCCGACCTGCACAGAAGCAGCAGCAGCAGCCGCAGGAACGCGCGACGCGCTCGGCTTCCCCCTCCCCGCACGAATTAGGGTTAGGGTTCGGGTTCCGGCCTCCGCTCCTTTCCAGCCCTCGCTCACCGCGCAGCCGCGCAGTTCCCGTGTCCGCTTCCCTCGCCTCGTCATCAGGCAGGAGGAAGCAGCAACTCCATCTCCATTGCCGTCTTCACCGTCGCTGTGGTCTGATGCAACTTCCTCCTCCTCCTCCTCCTCCTCCTCATCGTCATCATCACCGCCGTCATCATCATCAGTACCGTCACCATCATCATCATCATCTTCATCTTCTTCTTCTTCTTCTTCTTCTTTTTCTGCTCCTCATTCTTGGAGTCTCCAAGGTTTCCGTGGCTCTCTCACTAGCCAGAAGGCCGTCACAAATGTCCACGAGAGGAATGGTGGCTTCCCTGGAATCTCTCCACAGCAGAACAAGGAGAAACCTTCCATTCCAGGTCCGACTCTGCATTTTTTGTAGACGGTTTTAATCTCGCTGTCCCTGTTTCTGTCCGTTGTTTATCCACGATCTGCATCACTGGAGGAGAAATATAGGTTCTGCTCTCTAACAGCTGTACCTAGTTATTGCTCAGCTTCAGAGGGTGTGAATTTGTGTTCAGTCATGATCATTTGCATAAAGGCCAAAATTACCAAAGAAAAAGAGCGGGCTTTGGCCTTGGGTTTGTGTGGTGGAGTGTTCAAGATTTTCATCGAAAAATGCAAAAACTTGGCTGTTCTTAGGGTCAAACCTATTAATCTGCCTATGCAAGCCTGGAAATTTGCCATTTGTTTTAGCATCAACTGCTCAAAAGAGGTTTGGGTAAGGAAAATATAAGGTCCCATTTCCCCTATGACATTCAAAGTGAGATTGTGTTGAGGTGTTCCTTTTGCAAATCTCATGCAGTTACCTCAATATAGATGATTTTGTTTCTCGGCCTTAGGTAGGTTAGTCCCTTTCATCTACCAAGACATAAATCAGGGGAAGAAGTATCGGCTTCAACGTTGAACTGTACTCATTCTTTTTTATGATTTTAGCATTTGTACGTAGACATTCTCGTTCCAGAAAGATGATCAGAGCATCTCTTAAAGTTAGCTGTGACTGAGTGATTGATAGATTTGTTTCCTCTACTATTTGCTGTAATTCCACTTTCATCAATGAAATAATACCTCATAATCCTTATGCTGTATTCATATGAGATCATTGGTCACACAATTCTCAGGACGTGCCATGTGTGAACGACGTATACTTCGTTGAGTTGTATTGGAGGCCCTTGTACTCTAAAAAGATAATGAGATTACACCTTTATGTTGAATCAAGTCAACTGATATGCCATATCCATATTTGCAAGCTTTAAATAGAGTAGATGAGTAATCTACACATAATAAACTCAGTAACATGCTTCCAATATTTTGACACTTTCTGAGATATTTTGTAGTCTAAGAAGCAGTCTGCTCAACTCTACTTGAAGCAAATGCCTAAGGTCACATGAATTTCAACAAGCATAAATTTAAGATATCATTCAATTGTGTGTCAAAATAAACCCTAAACCCTAAGGATGGCGAGTTTGTTTCTGGTTACGCGTGGAAATCTCTATGATTTGCTTTTCTCGTCTGAAAGGTTGCTATTTATGATGGATTAGGGTTTGTTATTGAGGTATACTGTTTAGTTACAGCCGTAAATTTGTTGCTAAGAAGTTTCTATGGATGCCTGAAGGAAGCTATTATGATAGTCTGGTTTTGTATGAAACTGTGAATGCTAAGAAAGTATCCATGGGCATAGCTCCTGCTTGACAAAAGCATTGCATTGGTTTTGAAGGTATTATATATCCTCCAGCAACAACAGTTGGGAAGTCTACAAATATTGTCTGGCAAACATGCATGGTTCGAAAGGCTGAAAGGCAGAAACTTCTTGGCCAGAAGGGATGCGTGATATGGATCACAGGGCTTAGTGGGTCTGGTAGTCACTACTTTACTCCATTGAAGTACACGCTTTGCATTACTTTCAATCTTACGTGTGATGCGATTCAATGCTTACATCATTTCTACCTGTACCTGTAATATATGCAAGCTGTTTCCTTTTAAGAACAGAATGTGTTCCCCCAAAGTGTATATATACCTCCTGTTCTTCGCATGTCTCAACCCAGCCTTTGTTTTTAAAATTTTCCAGGAAAGAGTACATTGGCATGTGCATTGGACCATGCTCTCATGAGTAGGGGGAAGCTGAGCTATGTATTGGATGGCGATAATCTACGGCATGGGCTCAATAATAATTTGAGTTTCTCGGCAGAGGATCGCACTGAAAACATCCGGCGGGTTGGTAAGAGAATGCACAATTTATTGCAATTCTTATGACTTGTGTTTCCCCCCAACTCATTATGAGGACACCTATGCCTACAACTTAAATATTTTGGCCATTTTCACTATTTTCTGGGGTTTAATCATCTTGAGAATTGACATGGCTTCAATTTTGGCTAACAGGAGAGGTTGCTAAGCTCTTTGTTGATGCGGGTATCATTTGCATTGCCAGCTTGATCTCACCATACAGGGAAGACAGGGATGCATGCCGTAGGCTTGTTGAAGAAGGGGAATTTATTGAGGTAAATGTCTCTTACGATGATGATGATAATGCTCTCTATGTTTAGCATACACGCAAGAATAGTGTGTAGTTATCATATTTTGATTCATACATGGGTAGGGTTCACTAATATATGTTTTTTAGTTGCATCAAGATGAGAATAATAGATAAAATCTGTCATCATTTGCTTCTCAGTATTTGTGTGAGAATTTTGCAAAACAGAATGTTGCCTTTTTCTATTCATTGGGTTGTACTAATTCTATGGCATCCTCTGCATTGAAGTAAGGCTTAGAAAACCCATTATGTCAAAACTCACATTCTGTGGTTACATAGGTGTGGATGGCTTACAGATGAGCTCCATTACTAAAAAATTTCTGCGTTCTTTTTCACGACTGAAATGTTCTGTATTCCATGAGCTGCCCATTACTTCTAATTTTCATTCACTGGTGAAATATTTCTTTCAGGTTTACATGAACTTTCCTTTACAGTTATGTGAGGAGAGGGATCCGAAGGGGCTCTACAAGCTTGCTCGAGCTGGCAAGATCAAAGGTGAGAAATTAGGTGCATTTTGTGCAAACTGAAATATATAGCTGGTTTGGATGCTTGTGCATCGTGACCTTACTGCTATTTAAATATATACATATAACTATACATAATATGTCTGCTTTAGGGTTTACGGGCATTGATGATCCATATGAACCCCCTACAAATGGAGAGATTGTGATGGAACCTATAGAAGGAAGGTGCCCCTCGCCCACACACATGGCAGAACAATTGATGAAATACTTGGAGGAAAGGTCTTTTTTCGTTCCTCCCCCTTGAAGCTAAAAGTTCTCAGTTTTTCTCTCCTGCCATATGCAAGGAGTGCCACTTATGAAAGGCATGTGTGTATATATATATATACGTTCCCATATAGCTTCACCAAGTCAATCCGATTAAATCAGTACACACCTTCACCATAAATGGTCCAAACATGGCCATCGAAGCTTCAGCTCCTTCAGACTTCATACTCCCAGTCCGATCCATTCATGGAATTCTCTCCTAGAAACACCTTGCCACAAGACCCAGGAAAGGGTCCCAAAAAGCCTTTTAACTCTACACTAGGTCCTCGTTTGTGTAAAACTTGATTGAATGCTATGGGGATTTTCTTACCCACTTGCCATTGCCTTGGTAGCACATGGATCAATCTTGAATACTCGTCTTTAAGCTGCCATCTGTTTAAACACATACCGTTCTTGGCTTTCACTGCTGTCTCCTATTTGTATGCTGAAACCCTAAACCCAAGATCTAGTTTATGGATTTCGGGGTTGTGAACCCTAGATACCCTCAGCCTTAAAAAGCAATTAAAAATCATTGGTAAACAGAATCATAGACAAATCCATGATGCTGGTTACGTCACTTACATCTGTTAATCCTCTATTATGTTTTCATTACAAATACAAATGGTACTCGATATGAGAAACCTAATGGAGTGTTTTTGGAAGAAGTGTTCATAAACCTAACACAGTTTTTTCCACAAGCTGCAATGGTGGCATAGTTTTGGGAGATAAAGTCATATGCAAAGAGTACATTGATTATTACCCAGTTCTGTTATAACCAGTCCAGTTCCTCAAGACCCTCAACAAAACATGGCAAAACTAAACACTCGTGGATGTTAATCAGTGTTAATAACTTCAAACAGATGCCAATCACAACACTAGACGCTCAAACACTGTTTGGTTTGCACTACCGTAATATAAGAATAATGTTTATATAAGAAACAACACGTTTATATACGATTAATGGAAGCTAAATTTATAGTTGTTGCACCTGCAGTAAAAGCAGGTTTTGGCTTCAAGGTTACTATTCGTTAAGCTCATAGTTGATAGTTGACATGCTGCTCAAAGACCATCAATGTATATGATCAATCTCTGTAAAGCCTAAATTCACGTGCAAATATATCATGCAATCTTTGTATTCCCTTGCCGCATAAGTTCTCAAAACATCAGGGAAATACTCAACATGTTGATTTGCAAGGATTATTATACAAAAGAACCCGCGTAAGATACAACAATCCATGATAGCTCATGTGACACGATAGATTCGGGCTGGAATTCAAGTGACCTCCAAGCTGATTCTCTCCATCAGATGGTCATTTTCACAATGACCATTTGAGTCAACCAGTTTGTATGGCCTTTTTGGGCAAGGCTTGGTACAATTTAGGCGGATTCTTTCCATATTATAAACAGTTGATCTTCATGGCAAGCATTCTACTGATTCAATGGTCTCCAGCTATATAGCTTTCACCAACAGTCTCCAATATAATTACAGGACTACAAACCGGAGTACCTGCGGGTTGTTTGCTGTACCTTAAGAGATTCAATGATCATTGTGCGATGATATAAATAGCTGCTAAAACTGGAAAATCCCTCGGATCATCAGCTACACACTCCTAGCAACTCAAAAAATTACTGATTTTCTTGTTGAAAGCAAGTACCAAGACACTACTTCCGCAGAACCTCTGAGTTGAGGCAGCCAATAGAAGTAGCGATATTATTGTGGTTACCAAATTGATAATTGTCTCAAACAGTCAGAGAAAAAAATATGAGATGAAAACAAATTGGAATAGTTGATTATGTGAAACTCACATACACATTCACATGAATAGAATATAATGACAATAAGGAGAATGGTTATAATATTATTAGTAGCAAAAGATAATAACAATAATCATAATAATAATAATTATTAGTATCAATTCCCTCAAAAGACATGTAAAAAGGTAAGACAAAAATATTTGGAATGGTTTGATTATGCAAAATACATTCGCATTAATTCACCCTGTTACGGGGAAGATGATAGAACAGAAGCTGGAAGATCCTCGACCATTTTTGACCCACATCTTCTAATTATTACTACTAAATGTCAATCCATGCATATTCAGTAAAATGTTAGAAACAGCCTTAATTCTCAACCTCTTCGATACATACCAAAAATAGCTCTGCTATAGACACTCAAAAGTGGCCTAAAGCAAAACTTCTGAAAAGCATGTCATGTTGTATTATCTACATACATATACACACTCTCTCTGATATGGGCTCATAATTACAATGAAGATATGGCCTAAAATAGTGTATATCTTACACCTTTGGACAATACATGATTTGGAGCTAAATACAAGGCTCCTCATGCTCCAATCTGACAATCGATCCCCCAGCAGCAAGGGCCTCGATTCAATCATAGAACTTAAAATCAAGGACTCTTTTCTGTGTAAAATACTGACGTGTATGCAGCATCTTATGGCTTATTAGCTTGGATTGATCCCAAAGGAAGGGCTATATATGGGAAACAACCAGTGTATAATTTTCAACTACTAGAAGAAGATTCCTTAGGGAGGGTTTAGGGTTTATGATTATTAACTTGGATCGATCCCTAAATGAAAGGGCTATATCTGGGAAACCAGTGTATATGTTGCTTGTGAAGGATGATCTGATACTAAGGGATTAAAGTTTCGGGTTTTTCCGGCTTAGGGCTTACTTAGCGTATATATTACTGGAAAGAAGATTTGTTATGGAAGGCTCAAGGGTCAGGGTTTAGGATTTAGGGTTATAAAATCCAGGAAGAAAACAATATAAAGAAACAACTGCCGTATATGGGACTAGAGAGAAGATTCCTTACGGAGGGTGGCGCCCCCGTTGCCCGACAGCTCCGCTACCCGAGCTCTTACATGCTCAAAATCAGGAGGAATGCAGGCAGGTTTGGCTGTATGCAAATCCCCGAACGTGGTCGAAGAGGAGCGGGGAATGCAGTGCTTTTTCCCGTTCTTTCCCGAGCTCGACTTGGCCGCTAAGAGAGGCATGGATGAAACCCGAGGGAACGATGGAGGCACAGGTGGTGGAGCTCGCCGCGGTGGCATCGACGGTGATGGGGATGGCGATGGGGATGGGTACCCACAACTGCTAGTGCTACCATTGTTCTCATCGTTCCCGACGAAAGCATATGCAGTCCCCATGTTTGTGCATTCGCCAGCATATCGATGCAAATGTTGGCCGAAGTTCTCATCCGAAAGGCGGCGCTGGCATGGATATACCAGATATTTCACGCCGTGATCTTCTTCTTCGGCCCAGTGCCCATCATCGTTGGCGCTGGAACGATCCATTTCCAGCCTCGGATGATCCTCCGAATGATCATCACCATCGTGTTGATCGTCGCCGTACTCCCCATTTCCTCTATGGTTCCAATTTTGCACTTCGAATGCAGCTCCGTAATCCTCCAGCTTCGTTCTCCTCTTGTGCGCTCTCGAGAATAACTTCCCCAGCTTGGATTGGGAGCCGTAAGTACAAGGCTTTCGGTCATACGCGCTGTAATTCCTTAGATCGGCAGCGCTTTGATTAGACACTGGCGTATTCATCCCTTGATGATCTAGAACCAGAGCCATCGCATTCTCTTCAGTATGTTCCCCATCGATCAGACCGTGATCGTTACTGTATGGTGCTACCTCCAAGCTCGGTCTCACCACAAGCCTTCCCTCGTTCATCGCATCGGCTTTAGAACCACCACTCCGGCTCAAAATCTCGAGCAATTCTTTCTGTATCCTGTCTTTCATGTCGCTCTGGGTCAATACATATTCTTTCAACTCTTTCTTGAAATTCTCGGGCGGCGCTTTCATCGACAGGAATTCGAGTATCTATGCAAATGGCAAAACAACAGCACACGATTTTTAGGCCATCACAATAACACAAGCTTCCATCCGTTTTTCGGGTGTTTTGCAATATATTTCTAGGTCATAACACAAGCTGCCATGGTTTTAGGGCTTGTGGCATACAACAAAAACAATAATTAGGAAAAACATTTTGGAAGTTGGGTTTCCTTTGGGGGACTTACAGATCGGTTGACGTGCGAAGTGTCCTTGAGCTCTTGTGCAAAGTTAACGAAATCAGTCCCATACTTTGAAGCAAAAATTTCTCGCAATTCATGCAGCTCCGGAAGATCTGCACAACACGATGCCACAAAGCACAAGCTTGCTACAGGTTCTTCCAAATCCATTGGGCATTCTCTGCGAAAAAGACCCGATGAGCACTCTATTATTCAAGCAGCTCAATTACACAGCACGAAACCAGTACAGATTACAGTTCATGAAGTTGCAATTACCTTTGTCCAGCAATGTTGCTCAGATTGATTCTGACTTTATTACAATACTCTTGGATTTTGATGTAAACCGAAAGCAAGCAAAGCTCCTTCCAAAGATACTCAAGCTGTTCCATCCAAAACGACATTGGGTGGTAGATGAGTAACAGATACTGTCTAATCTTTACTCTTTTGAGGAGCGCAAATTACATCTAAATCTCGTACTCTTATGTGAATATATGCGTATTTATGCATGAATTACATTCACATACGCCCAAATACATGCATCCATACACATAGACGCATCTTATATGTATGTAAAAAAGAGGAGTTTTTGTGGTCGGAGTTTGACTTGCATACCCATATTTGTGCTTTCTCAGTTTTCCCTCTTTTCAAGAGCTGAGCAGCATCGCCCCGAAGGTTCCGCAGCTGGACTTCTCGCTTGCACGTCAGAATCTGTATTCTTTCCAAAGTGGTCTCCAACAACTTCTTGCTGAAAAGATCAGGAAAGAAAGAAAAAAAGGAACCGATGTTAAAACGAAAGAATCAGAACGGGTGAACAGTTAGGAGTTGAAAACTGAAGCTAATCCATTCAGATATAAGGAATCTACAAAGGGAGTCCCTCGAAGAAGCGAGCAGTAGAAAAGAAGACAGAAAATGGGTGAGAAAACCGCATGAAATATCGAGAGATTGAAATCTCTGGGCATGGAAACGAGCAGACAAGATGAGATTGAACCATGGCGGAGCTTTTGTGAAGCAGAGAGAAAAGGGAGCACTGGACGGAAAAGCTGGAGATTCCGAGCCGGAGATCGAAGCCCAAATCAATCAGTGGAGAGAAGAAATCCAGCAACGCGCGCTCGAGGGGAATTGGGTTCTTCGGGGTTCGCAAAGAAGCCTCGAAAACAGAGGGAAAGAAGAAGAAGAAGAAGAAGGAAGAAGGGGAGTTGGAGAAGACGAGAGAGAGAGAGAGAAGCCATGGACAGAGACGCACACAACAGAAGCAGCAGATGGGCCCCAGAACTAGAACGGTAAGATGAACGGAAGGGGAGTCTTGTGATCACTTCTTACCATTTCGATTTCTGGAAGGTTCCCACGACGCCCAACACGGAGAGCAGACAAAGGATCATTCTCCGGCAGCTGCTCCCAGAAGGAGGGAGAAGAAGGAAGAAGGAAGAAGGAAGAAGATGATGATGGGTGAAGACGAAGAAAGAAGGAGCTTTTGTGTCGTCTGCTTCTTTGCTGTGTGCTCTGCTTCCTTCTGCTCCTCTGATCTGAGCGTTTCTATCTCTGATCCTCCCTCTGATTCTTGTCTCTGAGTCTTGTCTCTGTTTCTGCTTCTGCTTCTGCTTCTGTTTCTTGTCTCTGTTTCTGGAGCTGAAGAAGAAGCTCCATTTCTGCAGAGATATATATAGAGAGACAGAAGAGTCCTTTCTCAGAAAATCTATTTCTCCAAAATGCCCTTTCTCCTATTTACCTCACATGCCCATCATACATCATCACATGATGACCATCACAGAAGAAGAAGAAGAAGAAGAAAGAAGAAAGAAGAAGAAAAGGAAGAAGACATACATACATACATACATACATACATACATCCCTTTGCTCACACTCAATGTATAGCCTGATGTGTATCATGCATGCATGCATGCATGCATGCATGTATGTATGTATGTATGTATGTGTGCGTATGTATGTATATGTGTGTGCGTATGTATGTATGCATGCGTGCATGTGTGTGTTTGTGTTTGTGTATGTATGTATGTGTGCGTATGTATGTATGTATGTGTGTGTGTGTGTGTGCGTGTACATTTCTGTATGTATGTATGTATGTATGTATGTATGTGTGTGCGTGTGCATTTCTGTATGTATGTATCTATGTATGTATGTATGTATGCATTTCTGTATGTATGTATGTATGTATGTGTGTATGTATGCGTGTGTGTGCATTTCTGTATGTATATAATATATGTGTGTGTGTGTGTGCATCCATGACATGCATGGATACATTCAGGCAGAGAGACATACGGAGAGGCATCCGATGTCATCCATGGCATGCATGGATAGATGCAGACAGAGAGGCAGGCATGCATACATCTACATGACATGCATACGAACATATATACATGTACACACGCATGCACGCATGCATGCATGCATACATATACAGAGAGAAAGCCACACACACATACGTGCACACGTACGTACATCCCACCTGTATACGTGCACACATACCTACATGCATGCATACATACATATAGCCTACAGGCATACGCACCCATGCATGCATGCATGCATGCATACATACAGTCTACAGGCATGCATATGCACACACACAAGCACACATGCATGCATGCATGGCACGCACACATACACGCATGTATGTGTGTGCATGCATACATACATACACACATGCATGCATCAGACAGTGTTCATCTTTTTTAAAACTCTCTTGGCCATCTGCTCTTTTTTGTTTTGTACGATGCTCTTCTCAGCAGCTTTGCACGAAATCTTGGCTTTTCCGATCTCATCTCTCCATCTCTGCACAACGGCCATCTGGACATGGGGTGGTGATACTGATGACGGTGGTGGTGATGATGGTGATGGTGCGCGATGCTGACGACATCGATGATATCGGAAAGAAGCCAGACTAGCGGTAGCATAGCCAAAGACGAGGCTCGTGTCCCTTAGCCGTACTCACTGGGTCGCAGAATGTGAAAAGAATCTTCAGGGGTCGGAGGATCCCCATCTGCAGAAGCAGAAGCAGAAGCAGAAGCAGTAGAAACAGCAATAGCAATAGGAGCTGATGCCTGATGCTGCTGGGAGCTGTTGAAAAAAAAAAACAACAAACAAAACAGAACAAAGCTCACTTACTTGGAATCGCAAGGAGTTAAATTCCCAAAGCCTCATAGCATTGCAGACATACCCTTTCGCGCACACACACACACACACACATGTTAATTAGCTAGCTGATGATGCCGTCAGCAATGATCTCGGCGAATGCCAGAAGAAGAAGAAGAAGAAGAAGA
>JBBBWG010008036.1:3516-24596 GCA_037176905.1 Azolla pinnata | reverse complement strand
TTCCTCCTGCTCGCCTTCTTCTTCTTCCTCCTGCTCCTTCTTCTTCTTCCTCCTGCTCCTTCTTCTTCTTCCTCCTGCTCCTTCTTCTTCTTCCTTCTTCCTTCTTCCTTCTTCCTTCTTCCTTCTTCTTCTTCTTCTTCCTTCTCCTTCCTCCTGCTCCTTCTTCCTTCTTCCTTCTCCTTCCACCTGCTCCTTCTTCTTCTTCCTTTTCCTTCCCCTGCTCCTTCTTCTTCTTCCTTCTCCTTCCCCTGTTCTTTCTTCTTCTTCCTTCTCCTTCCCCTGCTCCTTCTTCTTCTTCCTTCCTTCTCCTTCCCCTGCTCCGTCTTCTTCTTCCTTCTTCCTTCTTCCTTCTTCCTTCTTCCTTCTTCCTGCTTCTGCTTCTCCTCTCTCCCTCCCTTTTCCTTCCTCCCTCGCCTCGTCTCTGCTGCTGCTGCTGCTGCTTTCTCTGCTGCTTCTGCTTCGTCGCTGCTTCTGCTTCTGCTTCTGCTTCGTCGCTCTGCTGCCTTCGCTCGCTCTCTGATTTTGACTGTGTATGTTTTGCTCGCACGTGTAAACAGAGAACAAAAAACCTTCTTTCTTTCTTCTTCTTTCTTCTTCTTTCTTCTTTCTTCTTCTTCATTTTGACCCTTCAAATACGAGGAGAAGAACCAACAACAAAACGACCCAAATTTTAACAGGCCCACCAAATTTCTAAACCACGGTTTTAACGATCAAACTCTATATGAATTAATTGAACGCGTAGCTTTGCTTTGAGAAGAAGGATCGCGCATCTGAATCGCGATCGCGGGCTCGATTTTTACCGTCGGACTAACCGATCGATCGATTAACGCTCGATCGATTAACGCTCGATCGATTAACGCTCGATCGATTAGCGCAGATCAACTCAACAGACCGATTAATCGGATGCTGAAGGCGCTACCTTCTGTTCTGAATCGGGCATACAGCGAGGGGAATCGATCGGGATCGATCGCTGGAGTTTAGGGGTTAGGGTTTAGGGTTTAGGGGTTTAGGGTTTAGGGTTTAGGATTTAGGGTTTAGGGTTTAGGGTTTAGGGTTTTAGGGAACAAATAATCGACACCCGCGGAATTGAATCAGGCATTCGTTTCTAGCGGAAGCTGAGATCGGGCGCTCAATTTTCTGTAGTTCCTCATTTCGATGGGCGTTCGAATGTAATTCACGATTCTGTTAATCTTTTTTTTTTTTCGTTTAGTCATTTTCCCCAGAGAAAAAAAAAACCCTAGATACGTTCCCACGAAAACGCCTGATAGTGTCCCAGAAAAAAACCAAACAGACAGACAGAAGGAAGTCTGTAAATTTTTTATTTTTTTTAAATCGATCTCGTGTGATGCCATCTGTAGTAGCTAATCGGTTGCTAATCGCAGCGTAAAAAAACGTAAATCTCCGTCCAGAAAGAAGCTGTTGGTGCTGTCTGTAGTTCTGATTTTAGCCTCTCGAAAGTGATGTGTTCAGAACAGGCCAGTGCAGACCTCCGCTATCTGCCTACGGTTTGCCTGCATCGGTTTCTCAAGTCCAGTTTGATGCGATTCACCCAAACACTGTCATATTGACTTGAGTAGGTGATCAAAAAACAAAAAACAAAAAAAAAAAACACACAAAAACATAGAGCCCCCGCGGATTTGCATCGGCCTGTGTTTCCATACTGTGGAGACAAGCATCGAGTTAGCATCCGATCTTGATTTGATGTCAACCGTCTCGATCATTTGAATTTATCCGATGATTAATCCGCGCGAACCCCTCTCGCTCCGATATTATGTCGTGTAAAAAGGGAAAGAATCGAAGTCGGGCAAATAGATGTCTATCTGATAGTGTTTGTAATAAGTCTGTGTCTGTGTCTGTGTTCTGTCGGCGGTATGTCAAACGGAATATTGGTGTGAAGCCAATATATTCCATTGACTTTCTGGTTCTCGGATTATGGTATTGTATCCATACCAGCTCCAGAGAGAGCAGATGGATCTGTCTGGCTCCGGGGCTTGCATCCGTGACAGTTGCCGAAAGAAGCATTTTTCTCAGATCACGCGCGACTCTGTTCGATTTTTTGTTTGATGTCGTCGGATCCCCGTTTTTTTTGCCAGATCAGGCGCTCGCTCATCGAACCCGAATGATCCAGTGTTCTGTTATTCGATCCCTGTCATTTTTTCCAGTGGGTATCGACGAGGCACTGAACGTGGGTGGCCCCAAACAGACAGACAGACAGACAAATAGAGCCTTTCCTCTCCTGAGCTCGTAACCTGGAATCGTCTGTTTTTCCCTGTATTGGCAATGCTCGCGGAAGCAGATTCGGTCCGCAAGTTTAGCATCCACCAGATGCTCCCTGAACGTTAACGTTCGATGTCTGTGTTTCTCTACAAGGCGCGACTTTCATGGTCGATGTTTAGGATTTAGGGTTTACACAAACCCTAAACCTTAGCTAAATTCAATGTCGACAACGGTTGTGTTCTCTACTAGATGCATCTGCACTGTCAGATTTAGGGTTTAGGGTTTGAGATAAACCAGGTTTATGCCCCAACCCTAAACCCATCTCAACAACATTCGCAATAATGAAGAGATTTTATTTAGATGTGCCCTAAACCCTAAACCTTAAACCCAATTGCGAACATTGGACATCTACAAGATGCAACTTCATGGTCGACTTTTTTAGGGTTTAGGGTTTATATAAACCCTAAAGCCCATCTCGACAACATTTGCATTGACGGTCGGAGTTTAGGATTTTAGGGTTTTAGACGTACCCTAAACCCTAAACCCAAACGTGAACATTTGATGGCATCTTCATGGTCAATGCTTAGGGTGCAGGGTTCGGATCTGCCCTAAACCCTAAATCCGAATGCTGACAACATTTGTAGTCTCTACGAGATGCATCTTCGTGGTCAGATTTTAGAGTTAGGGTTTCATCCCCTGCCTTCAAGATGCATCTTCGTGGTCAGAGTTTAGGGTTAGGGGTGATCGCCTGCCTTCAAGATGCATCTTCGTGGTCAGATTTTAGGGTTAGGGTTTGATCCCCTGCCTTCAAGATGCATCTTCATGGTCAAAGTTTAGGGTTAGGGCTTCAAGATGCATCTTCGTGGTCAGATTTTAGGGTTAGGGTTTGATCCCTGCCTTCAAGATGCATCTTCATGGTTAGAGTTTAGGGTTAGGGTTTGATCCCCTACCTTCAGGATGCATCTTCGTGGTCAGAGTTTAGGGTTAGGGTTTGATCCCCTACCTTCAAGATGCATCTTCGTGGTCAGAGTTTAGGGTTAGGGTTTGATCCCCTGCCTTCAAGATGCATCTTCGTTGTCCGATTTTAGGGTTACGGCTGATTCCTTCGAGATGCATCTTCGTGGTCAGGTTTTAGGGTTACGGTTGATCACCTCAAGATGCATCTTCGTGGTCAGATTTTAGGGTTAGGGCGGATCTCTTCTAGATGCATCTTTGTGGTCAGATTTTAGGGTTAGGGTTTGATCCCCTGCCTTCAAGATGCATCGTCGTGGTCAGAGTTTAGGGTTAGGGTTTGATCCCCTGCCTTCAAGATGCATCTTCGTCGTCCGATTTTAGGGTTAGGGCTGATTCCTTCAAGATGCATCTTCGTGGTCAGGTTTTAGGGTTATGCTTGATCACCTCAAGATGCATCTTCGTGGTCAGATTTTAGGGTTAGGTCGAATCTCTTCTAGATGCATCTTTGTGGTCAGGTTTTAGGGTTAGGGTTTGATCCCCTGCCTTCAAGATGCAGCTTCGTGGTCAGATTTTAGGGTTAGGGTTTGATCCTTACCTTCAAGATGCATCTCAGTGCTCAGAATTTAGGGTTAGGGTTTGATCCCCTGCCTTCAAGATGCACCTTCGTGGTCAGAGTTTGGGGTTAGGGCTGATCTCTTCTAGATGCATCTTCCTGGTCAGATTTTAGGGTTAGGCTTGACCCGTTCAAGATGCATCTTCGTGGTCAGATTTTAGGGTTAGGGTTTGATCCCCTGCCTTCATGATGCATCTTCATGGTCAGAGTTTAGGGTTAGGGTTTGATCCCCTGCCTTCAAGATGCATCTTCATGGTCAGATTTTAGGGTTTGATCCCCTACCTTCTAGATGCATCTTCGTGGTCAGAGTTTAGGGTTAGGGTTTGATCCCCTGCCTTCAAGATGCATCTTCGTGGTCGGAGGTTAGGGTTAGGGTTAGGGTTTGATCCCCTACCTTCAAGACACATCTTCGTGGTCAGAGTTTAGGGTTAGGGTTTGATCCTCTGCCTTCAAGATGCATCTTCGTGGTCAGAGTTTAGGGTTAGGGTTTGATCCCCTGCCTGCATCTCCGTGGTCCGAGCGCATTTAGGGTTAGGGTTTACATCCGCCCTAAACCCTAAACCCTAAACTGCCAAAAACCATGGTAGCTCTGATGCAGCGTCGTCGTCGTCGTCGTCGTCGTCGTCAGCATTTGCTCCTGAGTTCCATGTCCGAAAACCTCCTGCTGCAGGACGGCCATTCTAAACCCTAGATGCAGAACCTGTGGACAACAGCAGACGAGATCTCGATCGCCTCCTCCACTCTCCACGATCACACCTGCAAGAATCGGGAAGCGGCCGTGCGTGCGGCACTGCAAAATCGGCTGCTGGGATCGGACGGAACGGATTTGCGGACATGGCGACCCCGTTCGGATCTGCTTCGAAGAACGCCAGCTTGTTCTCAATGGCTATGGCGTCGTCATCATCGTCGTCGCCGCCGCCGCCGTCGCCTCAGGCGATCTCTGAGCTTCGGGGGAGCCCCAGCGCCAAACAGGCGACGCAGATGAAACGTTTCCCTGATGGAAGCATCAGGAGGAGTCCGATCAAAGGACGGAGCCGGCCACATTCTTCCGCAGATTGCAGACTCCGAACCTGGCCCCATGCGATCGAAGCTGAGAACGGTTTCCTGTGGCGCATTGCACAGGGAGGAGATGGAAGCACTGCCGTGCAAGAAGGGTTTAGGGTTGAACGCCATCCTAACCCTAACCCTAACCCTAACCCTAACCCTAACCCTAACCCTAAAGAAAGGAGGATCCCGATGGAAGCGAGAATCCATGGCCGACGACGACGACGACCATGAAGATGATGATGATGTTGATGATGATGATGATGAAGCAAGTGGACGAACCCTTGACAACAGGATCGACAGGATCTATGGCCAATGATGATGATTCCCACAAGTGGCAAATGCCATGAAGAAGAAGAAGGGACTGATTCCAGAGAATCTATGGCAGAATCTGATGGTGATGGTGATGATGGTGATGGTGGTGGTGTTTGGTAGTGATGGTGGTGATGATGGTGGTGGTGGTGGTGATGGTGGTGATGTAGTGATGGAGTGATGGTGATGACAGTGATGGTGGTGGTGATGGTGATGGTGATGATGGTGATGGTGATGGTGCTTGGTAGTGATGGTGGTGATGATGGTGGTAGTGGTGGTGATGGTGGTGATGGTGATGACGGTGATGGTAGTGATGGTGATGACGGTGATGGTGGTGG
Source organism: Azolla pinnata (assembly GCA_037176905.1). Taxonomy (NCBI): domain Eukaryota; kingdom Viridiplantae; phylum Streptophyta; class Polypodiopsida; order Salviniales; family Salviniaceae; genus Azolla; species Azolla pinnata. Next base: position 19,118 of record JBBBWG010008036.1, on the reverse strand, counting down.
TGATGGTAATGATGGTGATGGTGATAGTGTGTGGTGGTGATGGTGATGGTGATGATGATGGTGGTGGTGGTGATGATGGTGGTGATGGTGATGATGATGGTCGTGGTGGTGATGATGGTGGTGATGGTGATGATGATGGTCGTGGTGGTGATGATGGTGGTGATGGTGATGATAATGGTGGTGGTGGTGATGATGGTGGTGATGGTGATGATGGTGATGATGGTGATGATGGTGATGATGATGGCGATGATGATGGCAGATGGTGATGGCAATGGTGGTGCTGCTGCTGAGATAATGATAATGGTGATGGTAATGGTGATGGTGATGGTGATGATGATGTCGATGGTGATGGTGATGACGTATGGCGATGGTGATGGTGGTGGTGATGATGATGGTTGTGGTGATGATGATGACGGTGGTGGTGGTGATGATGATGGTGGTGGTGATGATGATGGTGGTGGTGGTTGTGGTGGTGATGATGATGGTTGTGGTGATGATGATGACAGTGGTGGTGGTGATGATGATGGTGGTGGTGGTTGTGGTGGTGATGATGATGATGGTGGTGGTGGTTGTGGTGGTGATGATGATGATGATGGTATTGTTGATGATGATGATGATGATGGCGGCAAAGGTGGTGGTGATGATGATGATGATGATGCTGGTGATGGTGACGATGGTGACGATGGTGGTGGCAAGTGAATGTTGTTGTCGATGTTGAATGTTGTTGATGATGACGATGATGATGATGCTGGTAGTGGTGATGATGATGATGATGATGGTGCTGATGATGTTGATGTTGATGATGGCGACAGAGGCGACAACAACAACGATTATGAATGAACAAGTGGAAGAGTTGCTAAACCCTCGACAAGTTTGATCAAGCTCCAATTGCCAAAAATTGTTGGCTGTTGTAGTTGTTGTCGTTGATGATGATGATGATGATGATGATGGTGGTGGTGGATGAATGAACGAGCATGAATGAATGAACAAGTGGAAGAGCTGGTAAACCCTTGACAAATTTGATCGATCTCCAGTTGCCGGATGATGATGATGATGACGGCAACAAGGATGATGCAGATGAATGAATGAATGAACAAGTTGAAGAGTTGATAAACCCTTGCGACAAATTTGAACAGACTCCAGTTGCCGAGATGATGATGATGACGACGGTGGTGGTGAGTGAATGAATGTGTGAACGAACAAGTGGAGGAGCTGGTAAACCATGGACAGATTTGATCTAGCTCCAGAAGAAGAAGAAGCAAATGATGATGGTGGTGATGATGATGATGATGATGGTGGTGGTGGTGGTGGTGGTGGTGATGATGGTGGTGGTGGTGATGATGATGATGGTGGTGATGATAGTGACAATGACAATGACGACAATGAACAAGTCGGATAGTTGGAGAAAAGTTTTGGTTGAGGCTCCAGAAGAAGAAGAGATGAGACATCAATAGCAATTAGCTAAGCTAGTTATATGCATGAATCTGAAGAAGCTGTGGAAGTTCGGTGTCGAGCTGGAACAGGCTCTGCAAAGCTTGCCCTGTTATGCAAGCCTGCAAACATGGGATTAGAAAAGCGTACGAGTGAGAATCAAGAGAGCATACAAGGGCAATCGATCGATCGATCGTTCGTTCGTTGAGCCTCAAAACCTATCCTTTGGGATGAAGCAGCATTAATGGATTCATAACTCTATGTTCCTTCGTTCATCGTTCGCCACACAGTTTTTAAAGGATTCCAAGCCACCATCGATTCACATGCCATTGGATCCAAATATATACGAAACATTGACGGGGACGAGTGTCTTGATCACAAGATCAATCAAATAATGCCTCTATGTATGATCACCATCATCACCATCACCATCACCACTGCCATCATCATCACCATCATCACCATCGTCATCGTTGCCACCACCGTCACCATAATCATCACCATCACCATCATCACCATCATCATCATCCTCCCCCTCGCCCTTACCATCACCATCATCATCCTACTCCTCCTCCCCTCACTATCATCACCATCATCATCACCAACATCACCATGATCATCATCACCATCACCATAATCATAATCATAATCATCACCTTCACCATCACCATCATCATCCTCCTCACCCTCATCATCATCATCGCAATCACCATCCTCATCATCGTCACCACCACTGTCATCATCATAATTCATCACCATCGTGACCATCGACTGTCATCGATGTCGTCCTCGAAATCGCTGTCGTCATCATCCTCATCCTCATCATCATCATCATCATCATCATCATCATCATCACCATCATCACTCGGCATCGTCATCATCGTCGTTTGTCGTCGTCCTCGAAATCATCATAATCTCCGTCGCTCGTACCCACGAAATCCTCAAAGTAAATCGGCCGGAAAATCCGCCGACTTGACTTGACTTGCACACATGTTCTAACAATGCCCAAAAGGGGAGAGCATGGGACGGAAGTGTACCATTAAGGCAGGCTTTTGGTGGGCGTTTAAAGGGGCTTCTCTCTCCCCGCCCCGACTCTTGGTATGGCGCCCTCGGATTCGATGCAGACTAGGGCATGGTAAAAACTCAAAGAGCGTTAGGGTTAGGGTTAGGGTTTACAGCCACGCGATAAGATTTTACTTACCCTTTTCTTCCGCAGTAGAGAGAGCTCCTTCTCCCTTTTGTCGTGCAGGAAAGAACAGTTCGGAGGCGCGGCAAACGTACATTCTGTACGATACAAGAAAAGCTCCCCCACGTAATCAAGTCGTCTTTAAGCATCGGGGAAGCAACTGGGCACACTGGCAATGCCATCAAAGTCTTGCTCGAGCTACTGCTATAACCGGCTACTGCCGATGAACCAAACCTGCGTTGCGCCTTCGATTAGCGTTTTCCGAGCCGAATCGAACGCGCAAGGGTTCTAACATGATTTTCTCTGTTTAGCTAAGCCCGAATCCGACACCGCCACAGGGTTGTGTGTATATCTGAACAAAAGATCAGCTCAGATCATCATCTCAGATGTATACATATACATATATAATGTACAGCTAGGTCTACTTGTTAGCTAAACCAGAGAAATGGTTGTTGAAATAGATGAACAAATTCACAACTGAGATCCTCTTCAAACGCTTTGCTTTGGCATACCTGTGCGTGTCTTATCTGCGCACGCAGACCAGAAAAGGTTTCCAATTGAACAAATTCAGCTGAGCTCCTCCTCCTCAAACGCTTTGCTTATATACCTGTGTATATCTGCCTGTAAACACCCATCAGAGAAAAAATGATCTCTACTAGGACTTGAAATGATGTGTATGTAACTAGTTTCTTGTAGTGCTCAATCATCTCTGAGGAGAAGCCCATCTTTTTTTTTTTTATGAAGCGCTTAAGAGCTCACATCAGAGCCCATTTTCATGTGGAACAGATGAAGGCAAGCATCCCTTTCAAAACCCCTCAAAAAGAGAGTTCTACAGCTGTCATCGGCATGGCACCGGAGCTGTGTAAAGGGAGCACTTCCATCGGATAGAGCCAGCTTTTTTGTTCACAACTCCTGTTGATTGTTGTACTTGTTTACACCTCTGAATTATCAGCTCAAAGCTCCCATTATGGCTGTACCAGATGCAGTTTGGAGGAGCACATTGAATTGCCAGAAACCAATGGCATTCTCGAGGCCAGCATGCGGAATAATCCAGTAATGAGCAATGCAGTTTTTCTGTTCTTTTTTGAAATCTTCCAAAATATGCCATTTGCAGCTTTCACCAGGAACAGAAGAAAGAACATCCTGATGAGAAACAGTTCAATTACTGTATCATCTACTTTCGGGCATCGTTGCTTTCATCCCTGCATGCATTGAGCTGCTGAGTCCAACAGCATGTTTCAAAATACAAAACAGATAGGATCAGACTTACCAGTATGTCATTGCTACATCCGATGAGCAGGAGAATGCTACTCCAACTGGATCGCACCACAAGACTAGAAGCTAGCAGAGCTTTCTGTTATGCCCATAACTGCAAGTCTTCCTTTAACCGAATCCCAAACAAAGCGCTTGCAAGCATGATTTCTTTGAATTGGTCACTGATCATAGCACAAGAGAAACCTGGTTGTCATTAACCAGTAGATGCATGTAAGCATTGTAGTAGCTACGCCATAAACATCAAAGTTCTGCAAACTTTGTCTGCAGCAAATTTAGTCAGCAACAATATAAGCAACAATAGAGCTATTCAACCCCATACAAAAAGAGTGAATGCTTATCCAGCTGCAGAGTGGAATCATGCACAATCAAATTAGAGCTCCAGATTTAACGCATCAGATCGTTTCCATCAGATGGTACTACCTGCTTTGACGCATACCTATACATGTGATGCGTTACAAGCCTTCCATCTTTGCAATCTCTAGCATGCCTACAACTCAACAACACAAAATCATGACATGATAGCAATATACGCTTATAGCAAAAGTGTTCTCTCATTCTTGAAGTTCACACAGCCCTTCAACATAACACATACAGCTCGGTTCATCGACAAACCTGAGCAATGGATGCACATTATTCAACGTATCAGAGCATCGGTATCTCATTATAGAATGGCAGTAAATGAAATTCCGATCATAATGGCACAGATGCCTGTTCATCGCATGAATTTCAAGGTACAAACGATCAACATACCCAAAAGGGCCAGAAGATATGCACAAACAGGCTCCAAAATTATGATAGAACAAGGAAATGCATCGGATTCACAATGCTTGTTCAAGTGAGACCTTCCATATTTTCACTACTCCATCATCACCAGCAGATGCTAAGAGTGAGGGATCCTGACATAGAAAGCAGCCTGTTAGCTAACCAAGTGATAGCCAAATAAAAAAGAACTATGTAGACAAACACTTGAACTTGTCACTTATTTACATCTGGAACCTTCAGCTAAATCTGTGAATTCAATTACAGTTCTCATATGAAATCTTTAAACAAGCTTTAAGACAAATTGAATTCATACACGCATTTACCTGTATTCCTTTTGCATTGATTCAGAAATAATCTATGTGGCCCTGGCTATTAGATACTTAGCATACAATATTCTTATACTACATAGACTAAGTACTCTAAAAGATTAAGAATGTGTATTAGCTACATTAAATAATTATTACAGTAATTCAAATTTTATAATAAATTTACTCTACTCACACATGATATATTAACGTAATGAAGGAAGCATGCAGAAATCGCCTCAATTTGCAAGAATTTAACCATGCATAATGACGTAGCAGCCAACCTGTCTTTCTTTATAACATTATAAAAAGATTGAACATCAATGACTATATACCTTCGGATGCCATCTGACACAATTGACATCACTATCATGTGCTTTCTCTTTTCTCAGCAGCATTCTATGTGATGGACCCTCACCCTGTAGCAAATATAATGCATAACAAATTCACTTTTCCTCTCATAGAAGCAGCTCTACCACAGTTATAATCCTCATTCCACTGGATTGGCAATGATTCCCAAAGCACACATCTGTACCATACATTTACATCTATGTATACACACATTTGAAAGAAATACCAAGATACACCAAAGATATGCAAATCCTCTATGTTTTCTGAAAGTACTCTGGGTTTTAGGATAAGCGATAAAATTTGGAAGTGCTTAGTTTCGTTGCTAGATAATTTCACAAATCAGTCTACTTGGTCTTATTCAGTAAAATTAATCATTAACTATTAAAATCAACTGAAGCTTGTCAAAATTTTGAGGAAAACATGTAAGTCCCAGTTATTTATTCAGTTACTTTCACTAGGGGAATATTGTCGTTAGTTAGAAGTTTAGGCAGCACATTGGTACTTTCCACTATGTTTCTAATTAGAAGAAGATAATGGTTACCATGTTGTTTTCGTTGGATGAATTCTCGGAGAACAGTCTTATGCAATCATCACCACACGCTGTAGCAATTATTCCCGAGACTCTATCATAACATTATTGATCCCATGTTATTATGCCAAGAAGCGAATATAATGATAATTAAAGTTTCTAGAAATGTGGATATGCACGCACGGAGACCAATTAACTGAGAAAATGGTTCGATCATGGTATCCAGAAATTGTGCAGAGATGTTTCCTGCAAAACAATAGGATGTGAGCATGATTTAACTAGAAATTATTACAATTGACAACAAACGCGTTCCTTTGTTTTATATAAAAAAAAGTTATTTCTACCCATCCCACACAAAAATGTAAACTGAAAGAACAGAAGTGCAAGCACAAATTATTGACCAGAATATTGTCATAACAACAGAACTGATTGCAATGTCAATTAACGCATTTATGTACAGCAAAAAATATTTGTTTCTACCCCATCTCATACATACTTGTAAACTGGAAGAACAGAAGTGTAACCACAAAGAAATTACTAAAGACAGTTTCATTGGTGTTGACAAAAACTGCAAAAATTAGACATGCAGAAGGCCAAGTTTAATGATGCTGCAGCAAAGAAAAAAAGATTTCAGTTTCTTAATGGAAAGGATATAAAGTTCAGCTCTATTTTACACCAAGTTATTCAATCAAATTTGATGACACATACGAAGTTCATAAATGTATATCTTGATAGGCGAAGAAAGGATGGACAAATGATCACACACAAGCACATGTGTATTCTAAACACTTCATTATTAAGTGCTTAGATTAAAGATTAACTCTGTACCATGAAAGCCCATCTTTCTCAGATGGTAGATTACTAGTATCCCATATTATCAGAGTACAATCATCACTGCAGAAGGATAACCAAACACAAAAAACATCTGTTAGGGTTAAAGCGGCACAATATTCTGAAAGTTAAAATAAAACCATATTCAAAAGAAGATAACCTGCATGAAACTAGTCGATTACCCAGAGAATTGAATGACACTGCCCATACAGTGGATGTATGCCCCCTGACAGAACACATGTAAAACATAAAAAGAATTCAACGGTTTCATTAGTTACTAGAGAAAGGATGATAATTTGTGTTGCATGGAAAATGCCAGTAGGCATTCCTCCTTGCCCACCAGCATATTCGATCATATGATTCAGTAATTAGGCTACTTGCATGATGCAGCTTAGATAGGATCCATTTGTGTTGCCTAACTTGAAACCAGTGTGCTGGTGGTGAAGTTCAATATGCACTTGAAGGATATAGCAAAAATTCTATGTGATGCCACACCATTTTGTAGAATTGATTGGTATATCACACATTGGCCAAATGTGTAGCGAACTAATATTTTTATGACTTGAAAAGCATTATGATCTCGAAAAATGCCATAAGAGTATCAAAGATCAGCAGAATTAGTACAATGAGGCTGTGATTTGCGTAACGAAGACAACAAGTGTGTTTATTATACCTCCCAGTATCACTAAGTGTCTGAGCGCAAACCCAATCTTCAGTGTCTTTGTCCTCTGCCCAAACCTGAAATTCATCGAACACATTGGAATATAAAAACTAAATTCTCAAATCGTCTTCTGCATTGTTTTTCCAAGCTACAAAAACTTGCACATTATAGTGAGAAAAATCTTTCAAGAGTTTACTCACATCCATTATGAATTCAGGAATTTTATTTACCATGAAGCTCTAATCAAAATGGACCTATGACTGGAATCAACATCAAAAGATGTAAACAGGCTTGTATGGTCCAAAAGATGTAAAAATTCTTGCAAGGTTCTTCTCTAGAAGAAATGGAGAAATCCCTGATTTATAAACAATTCATTATGTTGACAAATATTGTAGAGTGATATAGCCTGTCGTATTGCACATCAATTCAATAAAATGACAAAACCGAAGTGTTCCCTAACCAGCAAATGGAAATTTACAAAATGAGGGCCAAAGTTACGGAGGTCAAAGTTGCAACGCCTTATTGTTAAAGCTCTTCAATTCAATGCTACTTAGAAATGCGTATTCCTAGGTGTTCTTAGTCAAAGAACTTTGGCATTACAATTACCTCAACCATTCCTAAAGGTCATTAGACAGATATCTACATACCTGAAGAATTGGCAATCTTGTAAATAAAACTCGTTGGTTATAAATATCCTCAAAACTATTTACTGTATTCTGTCTGGGGCAAAACAGTCTTCGCAAAACAATTTTTCATGACATCAAAACTACAAACATGAGCTATACATGTCTTAAATAAAGTTTCTGCAAAACCAATTATCATCTGGCTTTATGATAGAAAGAAGGGTCACATTGTCTTGATGCGATTAAATACAAAGGTTTGGGCAAAGCATGGAGAGGGAAATTCTGTGTGAGAGAGAGATATTGTGTGCACGAGTAGACATTTTGAGGGCCAAATTCAGTCTATGAGACCACTTACATGTACCCAATAAGTGCTTGAAAGACATCATAAAACTAAATAACAATCTCAAAATGCAATTCAGATAGGATAATTAATATAAAACTTATCTCAGGAAGTGGCCATACCTCCATCCAAAAGATTCCATTAATATGGAGGACGTCATTAATGGGATTGGAAGCCAAGTCTCATGGACCAATATTGTGGAATCTTTTATATATATCCTCTAGAGATGAGGATGAGAAGATTATATTAACATCCACATAAGCAGTTGTATTGATCTACGGGACAAAACCAGGCATAGTTTAATATAGAGTACTTAAAAATTCAATGCAAATTCCTATAATATTTATTTATGTGTTAGTAACCAAATTCTTGCTTTTAAATTTGGGAACAAATAAGTGGTGGTTCCCTACCATTCACGTTTAGTAACAACAAAAAACTGTGCATGCCATATGCTTCTCAATGGCTTTAGTTTGAACCTGCAGATTCTGTTTCCTGCTTTAGGTTTGCGGTATATAGTATAGCAATATGTGTTCTTCTGCTTAGCAATCACTTCGATCAGACTTGAAAATCACACCTAGTACAACAGCTGACCTACATTGATAACAGGAGAGGAGCATTCTATATTCCTAGTACATTGCAAATTCTGATCATTCATAGAGGTAGTGATGTCTCCTCCATATGCATAAAAGAGTAATAAAACACCAAGCACACTACTTTGATTGGGATGACAGCCAAACCCATCCCTTCATAGCTTTGAGCATATATTGCATGTCTTCATCTTAATTTCAGCGCGGAAACCTTAAGATGCCCTACCACACTAGAAATACTGAAGAATGATTTCCACTAAAAAGAGACATGGTGATTCACATGACACATGGAAAGTGCGTTTTTGTAGGCCATCTCTATGAAGCACTGTGAGGCTGATGAATATTGTTGAAGTGAATTCAAAGATATCCATTTTGGATCACCCTATTCCTTTCCACTTTGGGCATATCCAAATAGGGACACTCAGAACTATATTGCAGAAGGGTTAAGTCATTTTTATTTACACCATGGGATTGGAATCATTCACATATTCTCTACTGGTTTTACCAGCTTGCCAGATGATATAAGGGCATGTCTTAAGTACTTATGCTTGGGGGCTCACAGGTCCACTGGATGCAAGTCACTTGCCATATTAGGCACTAAGGTGCACTTTCACCTTAGTTCTAAAAATATCACTAGCCACTGACACTGAGTGCGCTACTATTGTGATCAGTCATCAGGACTAAGAGCCTCGCCAATCTCTCCGGTTCTATGAACAATAAAGTATGGTTACAACTTGTAAGTCTATCAAATAATCATAATTGCTTCCGCAGGTTCTTGAGTTGTATGTTTGAAGTGTGATTTATGCCACCAACGGCTGCATATCACAAATGGTAAGCATGCAGCCTCCGCTGGGAACACTCAAGCCCTTCTCTCATCTGTGTACAATCATGTGACCCACTTTTTTCTTCCTAAGATGAAAAACTGCTGATGGTCTCACTATCTACTTTTACGCTGTTTAAGCACCACCGCTGTAGCTATATCTATGGTTTACTGCTAAACGTTTATCTTGACAAAGAAACTTCACCGCACCTTGAAATATTTGTACACCGGTATCTACTGAGAGGCAGAAATTAGCATAATATAATACAGATAGCAGGACATTCCTTCAAGCTACAAGTAAGTTTCAAGGAAAACTGCATGCCAAATCCATTTCTCTCAGCAACTCTAAGAGAGAAAAAGCAACAGAAATGTGATCCTTTCTCCAGCATCAAAGATGTGCTATGTTTGGATGGATATTTTTCCAGTCTAAGGACTTACATTTTTCCTTGAGCTTATAAAACTGATTTAAAAATTCCTTGAATTCACTTGTAAATTGTTGGTATTTTTTCACAAACATAACATTTGAGCAATAAAAGTGGCCTGGTATAGTGTTAGTTTTGAGATCATACTTGTAAATATGATACACTTTGTTGTTGGAAGTGTCTTGTAATACTAACTTGAAAATCATTTGATATTCTATGACAATACCTGCTAGCCCCAATACTTTCTATTGCTCTAAATGTCACTTAAAACATTTATTTCTCATTCATGCCTCTGATTTCTCTGGAGTAAACAGAATGAAAACCCTGAAAGAGACTTCATGGATCATTATAAGGAGTCAATATCGGCATTGAATGACTACTATTCACAGTGGTTTGAAAACACCAGAAATGAATGCTCTGATGAAGTAATAGAAACATGACCTTCACAGAAACCTATTTGGCTAATGCTAACAAAATAAGAATGTGGCAATTTTTTATTTTTTGTTTCACATTAATGGCTTCGTAACAGGAAAGATTATATGTGACAACTAGTGTTAAAAGCAAACCTTTATGGAGTTATCGTAGCTTGCAGAGACCAATATATCTTCGTAAGGATGCCACAAAACCATTTTCACATCCTGGGAATGACCATGCAGCACTGATGCACATTCGAACTCGTTACCAGGTTGTAGCTCCCATATCCATACAGACTTATCTCTTCCACATGTAGCTAACAAGGTTCCAGAAGAGTTCCATGCCACACTCTTGACTTCATTCTCGTGACCCTTTAGATAGTAAAAAGTAACAATCCAAAAAAACTAAAAGGTAGTCAATACAATGAGAGATTCCAGATAGATTCAAATCACAAAATGTCATCACAAAATACATACAAAACTGCACACACTACCCACCTCCTGGAATTATATTTCTACAAATTCCACAACTAGCCCTAGATTCGAGGGAAGAAATCCTTTACAGTTGATAGATAACGAGATCTTGTGGTGAGATATACCTATGAAAAAAATCCCCACCACTTGCATAAATATACATCATATGCTGCAATGTATATGCCTCAATACAACAGTGTCCTCGACCTCAATTAACATGTCAATTAGTTACTGCTAGTATGCATACATCCAGTGTCTATCTTTTCTGGTGCTCTGATATAAATAGAAATGTGATAATGAAAATAATGAAGAAAAGGAGGTATCTACACTAAAGAGGTCTTAGCTTTACCTCGAGTGACGCAACACACTCGAATTCTCCTCCAACATTTTCCCAGACTGCAGTGGTGCCATCAAAACTAGCCGAGGCAAGCAATCTGCCATCAGGTGACCATGCACAAGACCTCACTGTCCGTTTATGCATCTCCTCCAGAACAGCCTGAGGACAGAAAACAATAAGAAATCCAAATGGAGACCACCAAAATCCTTTTTTTATCGCATACGAGCACTATCCATAAAAAAAAACAAGAACAAAATCATAGGCACAAAAAATGTAGAACATCATAGACACATTGACCAGCACAGTGTTGAAAAACATCAAGCAAGAGAATTTTTTTCAACATAAGAGCAAAATTTCCGTAGGAACAGATAGTCAAACGTGCCTCGACACAAAACAAACGGCCTGACCATTGATGCCACCGCCGCAGACAAGACTATGCACAAACAATGTGAAATTATCTGTATAAAACACCAGAAGTGCTCTCGGGAAGAAGAAATTTTGTATGACCAAAATCATTATAAAAAAAATCAAAAAAAGAACAAAAGGCGAAAAATCAAAGAAACTAAGAAAACTGATCTCGGCACACAAAGGAAGAATCCTCCAAATTCTGTTCAGCAGAGCGACACGTACCACACAAGACCACGAGGATGAGAACGGATGAGTGGAAGGCCCAAGCTGCCACACTCTGATGGCCTTGTCTCCGCCGCAGGAAGCCAGCATGGCGGGTTTCCCTGCGACGCCGCTGTTAGGGTTCCAGGCAACGCTCCAAACACGGTCTGTATGGCCATGGAGATCCTGGATCAAGCTCATGCTCTGGACCTCGCCGTCCATCTCCGCCGTGTGCTGTGTTTCTTCTGTTTTTCTTGTATGTGTTTTGGCTATGGCGATTTCACAGAATACTCAGAGCAGCTTAATAATACATTTTTTATTATTTATTTATTTATTATTATTATTATTATTATCATCATCATCATTATTATTATTATTATCATTATTATTATTATTATTATTATTATTATTATTACTACTACTATTTTTTATTATCATCATCATCATTGTTACTATTATTATTATTGCTGTTATTATTATTACTGCTCTCATTATTATAATTATTACTCTTATTGTCATTAATACATTTTTTATTATTTATTTATTTATTTATTTATTTTTATTTTTTTATTATTATCATCATCATCATTATTATTATTATTATTATTATCATTATTATTATTATATTATTACTACTACTACTATTTATTATTATTATCATCATCATTGTTACTATTATTATTGTTGCTGTTGTTATTATTACTGCTCTCATTATTATAATTATTACTCTTATTATTATTACTGCTATTATTATTGCTACATAACAGCTTAACAATACGTAGAAATAATAATAATACTATTATTATTATTACTTCTACTACCGTTATTACTACTGCTGCTTTTATTATTACTACTATACTATTATGATTATTGCTCTTATTGTTGTTGTTGTTGTTGTTGTTGTTATACTCTTTTATTATTAGCACTATTATTATTGCTATTCTGTTTCTTATATGTTTTGCCTGTAAAATACACAACGCTTTTTGATGGGCATGAAAAAGAACCCCGAAAATATACCGTCATATAAATTATAAACCTTAAAGTTCATGTTCAGTGTAGGATTGATCATTTTCTCCGTGTTTTCCTTTTTCCTTTTTGATTCCCTAGTAGCTTATTATTTGATTCGATTCAGTTCGGCGAATTCTCACTACTATTGTAGAATGACAAACGTGTTTGGTCTGCATGAGTTCTACGTGAGATGACCAAACATTTGCTCCCAAATCCATGGCCTTGGTAAATTTATGAGATAAATCCAACAATCCATATAATTCACACGTCAATGGAGAAAACCCTGGTTTGTAATTTTCATCAGTTACTTTGCTTGCAAGTATCATCGAGGCGTAGAATGGTCTGTAGCACAATATTCTTAATAGATTGACGATGGCTTAAGATTGGATTAGAGCCATGCAATAAAGCTGCCCAACTCAATTTTTAATTATCGGGATTGGTTGGAGCCATACTATTACCTTAAAAAACCATCAAAACCATCTCTCGAGCCAAACCACTTCAAAGATTTTACTCTGACTCGATAACCAATATATCCTATCTACCAAACTTAACTACCAAACAATGTCCCCATCAAATCACACTAACTTGATCAATGATAACTGCAAGCACTACAACAAATGGTTTTAACATTCCCACTAATGCTAATGAAGATTATACTGATTACTCCATCAAGGGCATTTGACCCCAATCCATCAAAGAATTACTTTGATTTGATAACCAAAATATCCTACCCACTAAACTTAACCACTAAAACAGTGTCCCCATCAAATTGCACCGACCAGATCAAGGATAACTACAAGCATTGCTACAGATGGTTTTAACATTCTCACTAATGCCGACGAAGATTACAGTAATTAGTCCATCGAGATCTTCACGAGGACTCGATGATATGCCTTAATCATGATTAAGCCTCCCTAATCACGAGCCTAATCCATCCTATTAATCACTCACAGCCCATTCATTCATGAGAAAAAATTTGTTCTTCTGTTTCCTCTTCTTCATTCCCAGTTTTCCTGTCGCTACAGATTTCGAGCGATGGCTTCCTCGCAGGTCTCTTCCCGATCACGGCACGCCATCCTCGTTGCTATCATGCTCCTTGGTTTCCTCGTCCGTCTGTTGGTCTCTCTCCACCCATATTCAGGTACTTACTTCTCTCTCTCTCTCTCTCTCTGTCGATCGATCGATCGGTCGATCGATCCATGGAAAACTCAGATTTTCTCACGAGACACAATGCTAAACTTCTCCGCGTCTTTTCGTTTCACCACGGTGGAAGCCTTTCCCGTACGAAAGAAAGGCCTGCACGTATCTGCTCTCTTTCCTCATCGAAACCTCAGATCTGCCGCGGATGATTTGTCCGTGAAAACGTTCTAAGTGTGGCACATGGCATACGAAAGAATGCCTGAAGTCGTTTAACTATGTTTCTGTTGACACATTGCCATGAAAAATCTCAGGTTTTCCAACAGGTAAGTAAATTAGTGCAAGTTGATGTGATATATGTTCGTGGACGCTCCGCAAAACCTCAGATACCACGACTATTCTGCTAAAAAAAGCATTGAAAGTCTCACAAAACAGCTATTGAGAAAGCGTTTGTACATGTTGGTGATGGAGAAGATCTCAGTTTGCAGAAGGACTCAAATATTGAGTCCTGAAAGTTTTTTATATCTTTCTGGCAGTGAAAAAAATCCACTTTCCTCTTTTAAGAAATACAAATGCCAATGTTTCTGTCCGATGAAAATACTACAGCGTACCAATGACACGTGTCTTTTGTACGTTTCATTGATCTGGAAGACCTCAGCTTTCAGGGGCGATGTCAAAGGTTCCTGTATGTTGGGGATTTCAGCCAGACAGGGATGAAATGTATGCATGGGTTTCTGATGGAAGAAATCAGTAATCAATAGGAAACAGTGTGCCACCATCACGTAGTCTAAAGATTTGTTCTTTGCAAGAACGATATTGTTGAAATTCTTCTTTGTATATCCAATTCATTTTCAAAAAAATGGAATATTGAGCTTTATGTATGCTGAACTCATAAAGGTGCTGGCACACCACCACGTTTTGGAGACTATGAAGCACAGAGGCACTGGATGGAGATCACTCTTCATACTCCCACCAGGGAATGGTATTTGAATACAAGCAACAATAATTTGGGGTATTGGGGTTTGGACTACCCGCCACTCACTGCTTATCAAAGTCTACTGCATGGAATTTTCTTGAATGCTATGGATCCTCAGGCAGTGGCCTTAAATACATCACATGGGTATGAAAGTCCCTACAGGTACATGCAATTCTTCTGTGTTTAGTCAATTTTTTTACTCTATTCTATTAAATTTCCAGTAATTTACACTTAATCCAGTATAATTTTGTAGCTTTCTCAAGTTAAGATCTGAGTTCTGGCCCACATTGTTCTACTATGTCTAACTATCTTGTTTTAGGCCATTTCTACACGTCGAAGGATTTAGCATCGTGCGCCACATTGTAGAAAAAAAGTGCTTAGAATATAGACGAGGTTTCTACCAGACTTCAGTAAAAGATACGGCAACATGCACATGTGGAGGCATGTGATGGATGCACACATGGTTTCATTAAATCATAATGTAGTTATTCTTCCCAAACAAATGATTGGCAAGAGGAACTTACA
>JBBBWG010008014.1:0-24639 GCA_037176905.1 Azolla pinnata | reverse complement strand
TTGTCCCTCTTCCTTACGGTGACTAATAGCTCCATTCGAAATGCAACAGGGCCGAATACGCAGCAACATCTCGCAACACTGGCACTGCGCTTCTCTCTACAAAAGGCCACCACAGCAGGGCCAAATACGCAAACATCTCGCAGGATTGGCGACGAACCAAAACGCCATTCGACCCTTTGGATCGAATCGCGACTCGGCAAAGTGCCCCTCTTTTTCATGTGATTGAGCAAGCCAGCAGATGCAAGATTTCACTCCTCGGCTAGCGCCTCGAAGCCATTGTCGGTAGAAGTAAAAAAAAACAAAACAATGCAGAGCAATAACAGGAAGAAGAAAGAAAGAAGAAGAAGAAGAAGAAGAAGAAGAAGAAAGAAAGAAGAAGAAGCAGAAGTCGGAAGAAGAAGTCTGAAGGGTAAAAAAACAGGAAGGAAGAAAATGTGGTTCCACGAAACCACGCACATGTAATGTATAATGCCAACATATGCATGATACACTCTTCTTCTTCTTCTTCTTCTTCTTCTTCTTCACCTTCGATCCTTTCTCTTCCATCTTCTTTTCTTTCCTTCCCTTCGCTCTGATCCGGAGATGGCGTAATCCGCCTCGCTGCTGCTGCTGCTCCCTGCCGTCCCCTCTTCCTCTTCCCGATTCGCTCCATCCCCTCCCTCGGCTTCCTCATCGCCGCCATTTCCCCGTTTGCTGCAAAGCTTCCCCCGCCCCGGTTTCAGGCTCGGGCCATGGTGTTTTCTCCACCTCCTGCATCCGGCCATCTGTTTCTCCTCCTCTTTCTTCCCCTTCTTCTGCTCCTCCGGCCCCACCCTCGCCATCCTTATCGTCAAGCGCATCCTTTGGCCCTGCCTTCCCGATCGTCTGCGTCGTCAGGTACTTCTTTTCGCTCACGAAGATCGCTTCTTTCGTCCTTCCGTATGTTTCGCGACTCTCGGATCGCACGATCTCCATCGCCTGAATGCTTGTCAGCCTTTACATTCTGATCAGATTCAAGCTCCTCTGCCTGCGTTCACATTTCGCCATAAACTTCATCCAAACGATACATGTAGCGAGAACGGAAGAGAAAACGCATCATCTTGCGGGTTGCACTTCCCATCTCTCTGTACGATCTTCTTCGGTATTCGCCATAGCCCTGTCAGTATGCAACCACGTCTTCTTCACCATCGCAGTCTTGAAGGAACGGGGTTCAACGGAAGGAGAGAGTTTATTTCATCAATAATTGTCATCCTTATCACCATCACCATCGGCGTTCATAGTTAGTGTTGAAAGAAACGAAGTTAAAGAGGGGGAACATTTCTTCCGTCAATCATCATCGACATCATTATTGTCATCATTATAGTTGTCTTCTTCCTTCGGTTCGTCATCGACAGCATCGTCGATTACTGCAGCGCATGAACATGGAGGAGGAAAGTGCCGGGAACAACAATGTTGATCGAAAGCCTGCTGCCGCCCTGGCTGAAGAGGAAGGAGCCTCTGCCCCCATACCTGATAGAGTATGCTTTCTCATTGCATAAAAAATGTGCACTTTTTTTTCTTCTTCACATGTCTAGCATCCGTTTGTCCTCTTTTCCAAGAGTCCTTCTATGTACATGGACCTAACTGCTTTGCTTAAACAATTGTTCATTGCACATGCACGTGACATGCTTTCTTATCAAGGATTTGTACTGGACTTTCGATACGGTTTCTTTGTTCAAACTTCTTAGGGAGGGTGAATCTTCAGATTTCTGTGCTATAAAGCTTGTTGCTTGAGAATGTCCCATTGCATCTAGTATAAGATGCAGTCTCTTATATTCGATGTTTATTCAGGTGCAAGTAGGGAATTCTCCTGTGTATAAGATAGATCGCAAGCTTGGGAAAGGGGGGTTCGGTCAGGTTTACGTAGGCCGCCGGATACGGAATGTTTCGGAACGATCTGGTCCTCATGCTGCTGAGGTGAGTAATAAACACCTATGCTCCCCTGTGACATTAGGGGCTTCTCATAATTGTATTTTTTCATAATACATCTCTACGTAACGTATTATGTGCATTTGTTGTTAATGTTGTATCAACATGCATTTGATTCCATGTATCACTTGCATTTATCTGCTGTTGACAATTTCTGGGTTCAGATGTGACCTTGCTTTTACAATGATAGGTATGAATATCTTAGTGTGCAGTAAAAATGCATCTGTATATCGCAGTGTGTGGTTCATGAATCATATTAGGGTGTTTTTATCCCTCGTGCTGCTAGGAGGCTTTTTGTCATCTGCATTTAGTACGAGTGCATGCAAATATTTTTTTGACATGCAATTCCAAATGTATTTCAAACATTCATTCTTTATTTTGCCATATGGTCGGTGGATCATCTCAGGATTGTGATGAAATCTCACATTTATGTTGAAGCAGATTTTTCAATGTTTAACACTTGCAGGTAGCTCTCAAATTTGAGCATCGCAATAACAAAGGCTGTAACAATGGTCCTCCATATGAGTGGCAAGTTTACAAGTATTCACTACTTAAACTTTCTAACTATCTCATCTCAAGCTCTATGTTCCTTTTTCTATACATTCGGCTACATTGCGTTGTTATTATATGTTTTCCCTTTCCTACTCAAATTAGTATGATTTACAGTGCTCTCAATGGATGCTATGGAGTCCCTCATGTACATTATAAAGGACGCCAAGGCGAATTCTACATTATGGTTAGTAGGTGATTTGTGCAAGTGGAATACGGTACATCGTGTAGGACGTTTATTTGTTTTCCAGCAGTGATATATTTTTAAATTGTTCTGTAGGTTATGGACATGCTAGGTCCCAGTTTGTGGGATGTATGGAACACTTCAAACCAGTCGTGAGTTTTTAACCTTTTTCTTGATAGCTAAAATCACACACTAAGAGTTTACAAAGGAAGAAAGACTGAAATGAGTTGCTGGAACAGCATGTCTACAGAGATGGTAGCATGCATTGCGGTCGAGTCTCTTTCAATTTTGGAGAAGATGCACGCAAAAGGGTAATATTACATTATTCATGGCACTGTTATTTTTGATGAAATTGTCAGTTAAATTGATTCACATTGATATATTTTATTCCAGTTATGTGCATGGGGATGTAAAGCCAGAAAATTTTCTTCTTGGACATCCTGGTTCAGCTGATGAAAAGAAGCTGTTTCTTGTAGACCTTGGTCTAGGTAACGTAGTAAATGTTATCTGTCGGCGTTCCACTCTCAAAATTTTCGAACTAAGTAAATTCGTCTGTATTTATTATTTAGCATCGAAATGGAGGGATTCTACTACAGGAAGACACATTGAGTATGATCAGAGGCCAGATGTTTTTAGGTATAGTGCTGCATGTGTTGTCTTTGTTGAAATGATGCAGCTTTGAGGAACACGATGTACTTAGAGAAACTGTGTTTTCTGATTGAAAGAGTACTTAATATTTCAACATCGTGGCAGGGGAACTGTAAGATATGCAAGTGTTCATGCACACCTTGGTCGAACTGGAAGTAGGAGAGACGATCTTGAATCATTAGCATATACTCTGATATTTCTGCTTCGGGGACGCCTACCATGGCAAGGATTTCAGGTCTAATAGATTGCATTTGTTCAACAGCTTGTTTTATTGGTCTTTTCCATTAATGTCTCAATCTTGATTTTCTTAAAAGACAATTTCTTATTTCAGGGAGAGAACAAGGGGTTTCAGGTTTGTAAGAAGAAGATGGGGACATCTGCAGATGCTCTTTGCTGCTTATGTCCTGCTCCTTTCAAGCAGTTCCTTGATTGTGTGGTTAATATGAAGTTTGATGAAGAGCCTGATTATGCAAGATTGATCAGCATTTTTAATGCGATTCTTAGTCCAAATCCTGCTATTAGACCACTATTAACAGAAGGTGCTGTGAAGGTGGGCATGGCTAGAGGTTTTCACATTTCAATATTTTGGAATTTGTACTTGATTTTCACTTGTAGTTTTCTATCCTTAGGCTGGACAGAAACGGTCACGGTTGTCTATGGAGGCAACTGATGATGAACAACCAAGAAAGAAAACAAGACTAGGGATGCCAGCAACACAATGGATTACTATCTACAACTTTCGGAAAATTATGAAACAAAGGTAACTCTGCTCTATTTTTATCAGTAGTTTTCATTATTTTTCATATTTTTAGAGCCTTCTTAGCTCACACGGGTTTAATGTGGTTGGTTACTTGTATAACTTGAAAGAAATAATGATAGAAGCTCCACGTTATGAAATGTTCATCAAATGGATTATTAATGTACATTGCTATTTTACAACATTGAACCCCTCTGTAATTCTCTCTGTTTTTGTGCTATGAAAGCTAACATTTAATATCAAAGGAATGGATATGTTTTGGCAGTACCTATATTTATAGATTTTTAGGATGCATCGACTGTGTCCAATTTGATGTATATTCGATGCCCATATTTTTCCCTCAATATGACCACGGAATGCAATCATGCTAATCAGGAAAGAAGACATGGTGTGTGTAAATTATTTTGCAGCTTACAAATTCGACAGCGTATTATTTGTAAAATTACCAAGAGTTGAAAGTAGTTTAGATTAGAAGAACGTATCCTAAATTATCGTCTGATAAATATTCTGGAAAATTGGCAGAAGGGAAGCCTCATAAATGCATCATCATCACAATTTTGGGCCTCTCAAAATTCTTTATTCCCATTCATAGTGTTTGCGAGTACTCATGTTTAGGACATGGACTGATTGAAAGTTAGTTGACATTTGTAGTGGGAATAACATAGAATTAATAGCACCTTTCAGAAGATATTTTAGATCTTGTTATGCAGTCAGATTTGATAAAACCAGATCAATGATTAGCACAGATAGGAAAATAAGATACAATGAATTATTCTTTACTGTAGGTGTAATCACTCTAGTTATATAATCTGAATGTAAGAAGAGACCAAAAGTTGAATATAACATTGGCATGGGAGATTGAAAGAAATAGATGGGTGATGCGTTTCACTTTTATAGCCTAAATAGATGGATTATGTATGAGAATTATATTAGTGAAGATTTGGTTGATGCCACAATTCTAAGTCACTCAGAGCAGGCTGAGTGTGAAAATAGACTGAGCGCTGGGCCTGTTTCTTTGCTTCTTCATTAAACTTGCTTTTTCATATTCTTTTTTCATTATGCCTGTGAAAAAATAGGTAGATTTTGAGTCTGTTTCTTTGCCTCTTCATTAATCTTGGTTTCTCATATTTTTCGTATCTACTTACATTATTGCATTATTGAACTCCAATAATCTTGGTTTATATCCTTACTTTTACTGGAATATTTTGTTGCTTTGGTAGCGTTACTGGTGTCTCTTCATTACCTTCCTCTTGTTAGATTCCACTAGTAGACTAGAAATGTTCTTGATTTATGCATCCATAATTTGTATGTACGTTCTAGAAAGACCGTGTACAATATTCTCTACAAGGAGTCATTCTATTCCTATTGGTTGTATGGATCATGAATACCTGGAGATAGCACATGTTTGCCACCATCACATAGTATTTTTTACTTCACTTTTCGTCATTTTACTTCTGAAAAGAAAAGAGCATCATAGTCACCATCTCGTAGTATTATTTGCTTAACTTTTCCTCATTTTACTTCTGAAAAGAGAAGAGCTCCTTTCAGTGAAGATTAATGAGCAGACAACTGACACAAGATTCTAGAAAACAGATGTGGTATATAGCACAATAGTTTTTATGCCCATTATGTGCTTGGAAGCCATTTTCATTACTATTTTTGTTTATTGTAGTTTTGGAAAATAGTGTCATTGCTGTTTGATTTTATTCAGTGTCAGATAAAGGGCACCTCTTCCTTCGATTATCTAGCTTTTTCGTTTTCTATATGTTTATTTGAGGCTGTTGTCATAGGACCAGTCTGGGTTCTTCTCATTCACTCCTGGCTGGTCATATCCTCGTACTTCTTTTCCTTGGTTTATTATAAAGGTCCTTCCCTTCTATGTGTTAATCTGATTTCTTGCTTGTGTTGTGATTGTGTTGGAGTGTTCGCCCGCATAACTCCCCCATTGAACAGGGAACTAATCCAACTAATGGGCATGTATGTATTACGACAGCATTCTCTCTAATTTTTTGGCATAAATTTCAAAAACGTTTTTACTTTCTATGTCTCTTTCTTGCTTAATTGTATGTTGAAGCATAGACAGGATCATTCCCTTTCCATCGAAGGGTCCTAAACTCTCTCTTATTTAACTTCTTATTTATTTTTCAACAACTTATTTTTTTCTTTTTGGTAGTCTCTTAAGTTCACCTTGGTAGTTTATCATTGTAGTACTGAAATCAATTATAATATTGCATTCTCATGCCCGTAGATTGTAGGATATCTTAAACCCAAAGCCCATATATAACTGTTTGATCGGTTTTTTGGAACAAGAACTCATCGATTAATTTATATATATTTTGGCAAGGATTTCATTCACATCGGTTCTTTGAATATATTGAATATGTATGAATCCGACTAACTGCTGACAAAAAGAGCAAGGAATGAGTTACAACATGGAACTGAACTCCATCCACAGTTCTAGCTTGTTACAGTTCTATAGCTGACTTGAGCCAAAGTGTTCTAGTAGTTTTCTTGGCTCTAAGAAATGAAGATATTTATCTTTTTGAATCTTTCAGAATGTGTAAGGTAGTCTGCCAAGTTATTTCAGATAGAGTCTTGTGGTCATTGCTATCTAGTGCCCTGTTTTTGGCTATCATATGTAAAATTTCTGTGTTCTTAGTTATGCTGTGGCATTGTAGTTTTTTTTTCTGGTACATGTGTCCATAGTTTCCTAATGCCCATATATGCACAGCCACTTGCCGTTGGGGTGACATCTTAAGGCTAGAGGGAAGACCGAGTTCTCCTTTTCAATTGGTGTTTGAATGCACTATCCTTTGTATTAACATTCGTGAATGTTGTATGCTTGTCAAACAGATACCATTTCAATGTTTTGGATGCTCGTGTAGATCAGTATGTTCAAAAGGGCTATGAAGATAGTCTGTATATCAGCAGTGTGGCTTCTAGTGCAAATCTCTGGGCTCTTATTATGGATGCTGGGACAGGATTTTCAGGACAAGTGCATAACCTATCCCCCTTGTTTTTCCATAAGGTTATGGTAGCTCTGTCTTATTATTCTGTCAGAAAGCTTTAATAAGTATCATTCTCAATATTAATATGACAATGTCACAGGATTGGATCATGGAAAAGTGGGAACAAAAGTATTATATCAGTGCTGTTGCTGGCTCCGACAATGGCAGTGCCTTGGTTGTAATGTCGAAAGGTAGTGATCTTGTTGTAAACATACTATGCTGAATTTATAGGAGAGAACTAGAGTAAAGAGTAATAAAATAAGAAGCAGCTGTCCTGATTGCCCTAAGTGGTGTACTAACGAGTTGTGTATTGAAATGAAAATTATTATTTTCGAAATTGCGAGGTTATGTATGTCTTCTTTGTACATTATTTGTTTCACTGTTCACTCAACAATCCTGCATTTATATTTTTTTGGAAACCTAATTGTCGTTTTTGAACATCAATAGGTACACCATTCACTCAACAATCCTACAAAGTCAGTGATTCTTTTCCTTACAAATGGATTAGCAAGAAGTGGAGGGAAGGATTTCATGTCACGTCTATGGCTACAGCTGGAAGTCGGTGGGGGATAGTAATGTCTCGTAATGCTGGCTTTACAGATCAGGTTTGCATATGTTTATTTCATGTTCTGGTTAAGTTAATGTGTATCGCTTTTCTAAAATCTTATATAATTCAGGTCGTGGAGCTTGATTTTTTGTATCCAAGTGAGGGTATACATCGACGGTGGGATACTGGCTACCGAATTACTGCCATTGCAGCTACAACAGATCAAGCAGCTTTTGTATTGAGTGTGCCAAAAAAGAAATTGACTGATGAGACTCAAGAAACTTTGCGTACGTCAGCGTTTCCTAGTACACATGTTAAGGTCTGTAACAACTTGTGAAAATTACAAGATTCATTTTCTTTTCTAGGCTTAATGCTTACATAAAAATTTTGTTTGGAACAGGAGAAATGGTCAAGAAATTTATACATAGCATCAGTCTGCTACGGACGAACTGTATCATAGGGTTACATGAAGACCCCACAAGTCTATAAAAGAATGTGATGTTTTTTGATTTTTCCTCTTGGCTTCTATAGCTCCATATAGACTGAGCCTCGTTCGTGCCTTGGTTTTACCTAAATTTCAGATTTATGCAGGAAGCATTGTGATGATATGAAAGGGCTTCTTGTTAATTTTGCCACCTGCCTTGTTACAGCCTCCATCATAAGGGTGCCCAAAAGTGTAAAAATGAGACTACCCAAGGAGGGTAAGTGGCTGGGAGGAGCACTTTACTTGTGGATACTCCCTGAATGTGATGAGATCACCAGGGTTTGAAAACACGAGTTGGACCTTGCAGATCCACTGTTTTTTTGTGTCCGATCGAAGTATATTAAGTATATGAGCTGGTTAAAGAACTGATTTGTTCTTGGAAGTTTGTTTGTCTTACTCCGGAGTAAATGGAAGCTTTACATGAAGAAGATGTCCGATGCTGGATCTTGGAAATACTCTCCTCTGGAAGCTATTTTTACTTACAACAGAGGGAGCACCATGAAACTTAATTGTTTTTTTGAAGGCCCCACCTGTTTGTTCTTTGATTTAATGTTTATTCACTCACACATACAGTTATACGCTAGATTACTTGTTTAGTGGGAAGATATGATGTATAGCAGCCTGCAGGGGTATATTAGTCTAATCGTGTCTACACGATTTCAGTTGACTGTTTCTGGGCAAAAATATGTGTAGGTGTTGCAGGATTCTATTTTGCTGTAATACTAAAACCACATCATTTATTTGCATATCTTGACAGTCGGGATATGCACGAGGTTCTTTATCAAACAGATTGCTCAGTTCTTGTATGCTAAGTGCAATGTGAATGTATTGTAAATTCCCATTTCCAACCAGCTTTTGAAAACACCAACACAGTTTTCTTAGAAATCCCACACACATGGTGTGCTCTGAATCATAATCATGTAGTAATTTTGTTTACAGCGCACAGGAACATTGTGGCAAAGGGAGTAGGCAGTACTAGTTTGATTTTTAGTGCTCTTTAAAGAGTGTTCTCTGTTACGGAATATGTTTCTTTCTAGCAAATACTTCATTGATGATCCTGGCGTGCTGCAGCTGCAGTAAACCAAGTGCCCAACAGGTGAAACAGGTGGGTGCTTGCGGCAGATTTTCTTTGTAATTCTTGAAGTTGTTCGCATGCTAACTCATGTAACTTTGTCTTTTTTGTCTTTTGCGATGGAAGAACTGTTCAGAAATCTTTTGGAATCAGATAAAAAGCTCTTGAAACATCGGGGACAGCCTTATTTGCATCGCCTGGATATGTCAGCTGTAAGTGTTCTTTGTTGATTTCCTATTCCTTTCACATCAATTTTACAGTGTACGTGCAAAAATAGAAGCAGAAGGAGAAGGAGAAGGAGAAGAACGTAGTCATGATTTACAATTGGATGATGTTCATCAAACACTGCTGAAGAAGATTGATAAGATATGGAAAAGTGGGAAGAATTCATGGAGTTGCTTGGATGAATTGTGTGAGATGCGTAGACTGCTCATCCTTGCCCACCATCATTCATTCTTCCTTTTTTTCGCCGATCTTCTCTTCCTTTTCATGATTTTCTGTTTCCTTAAGTAGTAAGGAATCGGTTTCCTTTTACTGTAGTGTAAGTAGAGGCTTTTATAACTCAGCTTCTGAAACTTGTAAACATGTAGCTATGGTGTTCTTAGCACGTCAATGTGCAATGCATCATGTTCCCCAAACTCTCTTCATCGGAAGGAACCACAGCGTTTCATCATGCCTTTCTAACAGTGCTGCTGTAAGCTCCCCCTGTTCATGACCTAGTGATAGAGCAATGCTTAATGGATCATGGATCATATGATATCATCCTAGCCTGATCTATGCTTTTTTACTGCCATTTCCTTGTGCCACGAAGACCATCTCCTTGTGTTCACGAAGATTGTTGCATTACATTCTTGATCCAATTTTACTTTCTTCGTATTATTTTTTGCTCTACCCGAAATGTGGCTGTAGTTTGTAACAATTTGGTTCCGGTCAACACAACTATAGAAGAACGATACCATAAACCCTAAATCCTAAGCATTCATGAAGGTAGATCTACCCTGCGTAGAGGTCCATGGGGCATTAAACAAAAACGTTGAATCATCATTATATCATGCACACACTTGGAGCAGAAGCAACGATTGTTTTGTGAATGCTTCGGTTAGCATTGCATTATAGAATAGAATACATGGCTGATTGTGTAGCTTCATCAACTATGTGATTAACAGCATGTTGCTGTAACATGTAGATTTTGCTATACCATTTCGAAGGTCTGATGCATCTCATCTTGTTCAAATCTCTAGGACAAATTACAAGAGTCTTGCTACTACAATATGCATGGATCACAGCCAAGGGCTTTCTTAGAGAGAGAGAGAGAGAGAGAGAGAGAGTTTCAATGCTTGTTGTACATGGAATATTATGAATTAGTGCATGGAGATGCCATGATGACCTCCTTGCAGTTATAACTTGTGAAGTTGTGACTCAATCGAACATTGCTTATGAGATTGTCTTGCAAAACTATAATGTGTGGAAAAGAACTCTCAGAACTATAGCTGGTATCTTTAGACGGTCGAGCAGTATTCTCATGGGCAATCCCTGTTACTCCCATCTACTCATCTTTACTAGTTACAATTTGGGACGGGCATGCTTTAGATGGCTTTCCTTCTCACCAACAATTTTTGATCCACAAAATGAAGATCTACCTATCCACAACGATGCAGGTTACATTGGAGAGATTGATGCTGAGAAGTGCTGGAGAATCTTGTAAGGTGTGTTCATCCAACAGAATCGCTGGTGGTCAAAGGGCGAATTTGGATCGGCTCTCCAACAAGATACGATTTGGAACGATTAGAGCTGAAGTCATAGAAGAATATGCATAACATCGATCCCTGTAGACATGTGGTGTTCGAATGGTTGGAAACCAGAACTTGTTTCTCATCCCATAGGGCCATGGCTGCAATTTGAGCTGACTGAGAGGCTTGCTTCAACACATTTTGGGGTACCATATAATGCATTCTTCTCATCAAAGAAGAAGAAGAAGAAGAAGAAGAAGAAGAAGCAGAAAATATAGAGCATATTTGATGTGCATTAATACAAAGTGTTACAAAACATGGCTGGCTGGCTTATAAGTTATTAGTGTGTGTTTCTCTTTCTTTACACACACACACACACACACATAAGCACATGAGTGGGTTTAGGGTTTATATCATGCACCTATACCTATCTATCTATCTATCTATCTATAAGTCTCTATGTCTACTACCTATGGAGCTCAGCAGCATGACTGACACCAAACAGAGGAAAAGAAATTGCACCCTAGAAGAATGTTTTTCCTGAGTGAATTGAATCACGGAGCTGCTGCTGCTTCTTCTTCTGGGTGTCTTATGGTTATGTACAATCGGCAAAGCTATGGATAGGATACCACAATTCTGGGGCATTTTCGAACACGAATTAGGAAAGATACACCAACTTGATGATGATGATGAGTAGTGCGGTTGTGGTTGTTGTTGTTGTTGTTGTTGTTGTTGTTGTTGTTGCTGCTGCTGCTGCTCTTGCTGTTGGGCTGCTGATCTTTCTTTGTTTCAATGGCGGTGGCTCAGCTCAGTCATCATCTTCATGGTCGAGCACGATCCTCTGGTATCGGCATTCCAAGGAGCAAAACGCCTCATCACCTCTGCAACATCAGCAACACAGAAGAAAACAGGGGAGCTTGCATGTTTATCATCAATGTCCTCTGGCTGTCTGATTCCCTGTGTGTATGTACGTATGTCTGTATGCATTGATAGATTTTTGCATGAATGGTTTCAATGTGTGGGGTAGATATGTTGCAATCAGATTTGTGGTGATGATGAAGGTAGTAATGCAGCCATGGCGATTCCACTGTGCATGAACAAGATTTAGGGTGTTCAACAAGAAACGTTTCTGACTCTCTCTCTCTCTCTCTCTCTCTCTCTCTGTCTGTCTCTGAGTGTGTGGATGTGTGCAATCGCATATGTGGTGATAACCATGGCGATTCCACTGTGCACAAACAAGATTTAGGGTTTCCAACAAGAAAACGTTTCTGAGTAGTGTGTGGATACGTGCGATCAGATTTGTGGCAATGATGATGGTAGTGATGCTAGCCATGGCGATTCTACTGTGCAGCAACAAGATTTAGGGTTTTCAACAAGAAGCGTTTCTGGCTCTCTCTCTCTCTCTCTCTCTCTCTCTCTCTCTCTCTCTGAGTGTTGAATCCTTGTACCTGTACATGTAGATGTTTCTTCCCTGCGAAATCGGCCTTCTGCAGCGGCAGCAGAAGCTTAAGAAATTCTTCTTCAGCTCCATGTAGCTCGAAACAGGAGACGGGCAAGAATACGTCGCAGTAAAGATGGAATTTTCAAGCATAGCCTCATCGCCATCGCCATCTTCGTCCTTCTCTTCTTCTCCTTCTTCTTCATTGTTGTCTTCTTCGTGGTTTCCTTTCCCATTTTCTATGATTCCTCCTTCAGCTACTTCGAGCTCTGACTGAGCTTCCATGGAAACCTCTCCATCAGCAGCAGAAGGGATCAGCATTTTAGACAGAAGAGAGCATGGACTAGTCGAAGATCTTAGGGAGGAAGAAGAAGAAGAAGAAGACGACGACGAAGAAGCAGACATCTCTTGTGGAGAATGTTCCATAACCATGTCTAGCACAGATCTAGGACTCGCGCAGGGAGAATTAGGGTTTCCGGAGGTGTTCTTCTTCTCCCTGTTGTGATTTACACAATCTTTGCGGAGATCGAAGCCGAACACCACAGGATGAGATGGAGGAGCAGAGAAGAGCAAAGACGAAGCTTTGAATCGAGGAACTTCGTCTGCTTCTCCTTCCTGTTCTTTTTCTTCCTGTTTTCCTTCTTCTTCTTCTTCTTCTTCTTCTTCTTCTTCTTCCATCAAATCTTCGTCTCCTCCATCTTCTTCTTTTTCTTCCTCTGCTTCTGCCTCCGCAGTGCGCCTTCGATTCCCATAGCCGCAGCTGGGAACAGTGAGAAGAGCTTTGCTTGTGGTTCGATGGAGGAGTGGAGAGGCAGGGGTAGGGAAATGGCGGGATACTGTGGTGGAAGCCGTGATGACGTTCGGATTGAAGGAATCCTTTGATCTCCACCGCAGATATGGCGAGCAAGAAGGAGGCTGAAGTCTTGCGCTACTTTCAAGAGCGAACGCTGGATATGGCGGGTGGGAAGTGCAGGGTTTGAGGTGAGAGAGAGAGAGAGTGAGAGAGTGAGAGAGGAGCAAGCCAAGGCACGGAAGGGAGGTTCTGAGGTGAGGGGAAATTCAGTTGGCTATGGCGGAGAGAAGCAGCATCGAAGGACTGTTCTGAGCGGATTGGAATGGCAGCAGAGAAATGGGGCCGGGAAGCACAATATAAAGAAGAAGAAGAAGAAGAAGAAGAAGAAGAAGCTGCAGAAGACGAAGAAGAAGCAGAAGCAGAAGCAGAAGCTGCAGAAGACGACGACGAAGAAGAAGACAACCAACGGGCATGGTGATGATGGCGATGGTGGTGATGTGATGGTTGCGATGGTGGTGATGGTGATGGTTGCGATGGTGGTGATGGTGATGGTTGCGATGGTGGTGATGTGATGGTTGCGATGGTGGTGATGTGATGGTTGCGATGGTGGTGATGTTGATGGTTGCGATGGTGGTCATGGTGATGGTTGCGATGGTGGTGATGGTGATGGTTGCGACGTTGGTGATGTGATGGTTGCGATGGTGGTGATGTGATGGTTACGATGGCGGTGATGTGATGGTTACGATGGCGGTGATGGTTGCGATGGTGGTGATGGTGATGGTTACGATGGCGGTGATGGTTGCGATGGTGGTGATGGTGATGGTGATGGTGATGGTGATGGTGATGGTTGCGATGGTGGTGATGGTGATGGTTGCGATGGTGGTGATGGTGATGGTTACGATGGTGGTGGTGATGGTGATGGTGGTGGTTGCGATGGTGGTGATGGTGGTGATGGTTGCGATAATGGTGATGGTTGCGATGGTGGTTGCGATGGTGGTGATGGTGGTGATGGTTGCGATGGTGGTGATGGTTGCGATGATGGTTGCGATGGTGGTGATGGTGGTGATGGTTGCGATGGTGGTTGCGATGGTTGCGATGGTTGCGATGGTTGCGATGATGGTTGCGATGGTTGCGATGATGGTTGCGATGGTGGTTGCGATGGTGGTTGCGATGATGGTTGCGACGGTGGTGATGGTTGCGATGGTGGTGATGGTTGCGATACTGGTCATGGTGATGATGATGATCGTGGCGATGGTGATGATGGTGATGGTGATGGTGGTGGTGATGCTGATGATGCCGATGCTGGTGGTCATGGTCACGATGGTGAGCGCCACCATGGTTAAAACTTAACCGTGGTTAGATTAGGGCCAGACATGCATCCCTATGTATGTATGTGTGTGCATGCATGTATGTATGTGTGCATGTTTGTGTGTTTGCATGTATGTATGTGTGTGCGCGTGTGGATGCATGCCCATAGGTCGGTGTGTGTGCATGTATGTGATGCATGCATGCATGGGCCTAAACCCTAAACCCTAAACCCTCACCTTATTTTTAACCTAATAAACCCCTAAACCCCTAACCTAAACTCCAAACCCTAAACCCTAAACCCACATCAATGTGCTTCTTCTGTCTTACTTCTTCTTGTTCTTCATCTTTATAACCCTAAACCCTAAACCCTAAACCCTAAACCCTAAACCCTAAACCCACATCAAATGGGTTCCCTTCTTCTTGTTCTTCTTCTTCATCGTCTTTATAACCCTAAACCCACATCAAATGGGGTTCCTTCTTCTTCTTAAACCCTAGACCCCCTAAACCCACATCAATGGGTTTCCTTCTTCTTCTTAACCCTCAACACCTAAACCCACATCAATGGGTTTGCTTCTTCTTCTTCTTTCTCCTTCTTCTTCTCCTTCTTGCCTTTTCTCCGTGATCGGATCGATCGATCGATCGATCACTGCATCGGCGTTTCCACGGTGGGTGGTGGTGGTTGTTTTTTAGGGTTTTTTTTTTTTTTCTTTAGAGGTTGTTTCGTGGTGGCGCGAGTGGAGTCTCGACGCGCATTGGCCTCGTCCACGTACACACATTTGTTTCTTTCTTTCTTTCTTTCTTCTTCTTTTCTTCTTTCATCTTCTTGGTTTCGTCGGCTAGCGGGCACGGCTAGCCAACAGACGACGGACGCATTTACTCGTTTTGGGCATGCGTACCGAGTTTGGATGGAACGTCGCGATCGATCCGTCGTCGTCCGCTCCAAAAAAGAAGCAGAAGCAGAAGCAGAAGCAGAAGAAGCAAGAAGCAAGAAGCAAGAAGCAGGAAGCAGGAAGCAGAAGCAGAAGCAACTGCTGCAAAAGAAAGGCTTCAATGAGATCTTGGAGAGTCGCAAGCAAGCGAGTTGAGCAAATGAAATGAATGGAATGAATGAACGATCGATCAATCGATCGACGAGCATGTGCATGTGCATGTAGTACATGGGAGTGCAGAGAGCTGAATGCACGCGTGCGGTGGCAAGAGGCCAGAGTCCCCAAAACGGAGTCAGACTTTTAGTCCTAGAGGATTCGACATGATAAGGTTTCGGGTTTAGGGTTTAGGGTTTCGGGTTTAGGTTTTAATTCGACGCGCAGATTGAGCACGCCGTGGGCTGAAAAGATTCTACTAGGACTTTCAATTTGAGCACAATACAAGAAGGTTTTAGGTTTTAGGGTTTAGGGTTTAGGGTTTAGGGTTTAGGGTTTAGTATCTAGCAGCTCCTGTTGATTCGTCCATGCATGGCTCATCGTATGCATGGACCCCATCCTTTTCCCTCATACCATCACCATCATCATCATCACCATGGCCGTCGCCATCATCATCATCATCATCATCATCACCATTGCCGTCGTCATCATCGCTATCAGTATCATCACCATCCTTCTCCTCCTCCAGAATCATTAGATTCCACTCACTCAGCTTCACACTCCTTCCTTCTTCTTTTTTTTTCCAAAATAATATCCTTCCATTAGTTAGTCCAAATTTACATAGCACAAATTATCAGACAAACTGAAGTAGATTTTGGTCGGACTATTTCTCGTCAATACTTGGACTTCACACTCCTTCCTTCCTTCCTTCCTTAATCCATGGCTTCCATCCATGCAAAATCACTTGGTCAATCCACTCTCGAGAATCTCGAGCTTTCGAGCCGATGCCCCATCTTTCAACGGAAACAAAAAAAAACAAAAAAATAAAAACACGCATCATGAATGGTGGTGATGGTGATTCATGCATTCATGCATTGCATGCATGCTTGCACTTGCAACAACACATGTAGTATGGGCTTTTTCCAATTGAGAAAATAAGCTGCCCAACACATACCATGCCATACATGCATAGGAGGATACATTCCAGATGCTCTTGAGATAGATATCTTCCATACACATGCATGCATGCATGCATACATGCAATATGATTGGAAACATGATTGGAAAGCCTTGTTAAAAATAAGGTCCTTGCAACAGTTGAATCATGACACACACATTCATTTTCAGTCTTGGAACTATGCACCATCACCATTACCATCATCACACTGGGGGCTCCTCCTCCCAAAGTATACACTAGTTTTGTCTTGTTCCACAGATGTATGTATATGCATGCATGTATGTATGTATGTATGCGATGCATAAAACGCGGGGTTAGGTCCGTTGTTGTCATCGGAGGCTTCAATTTGGCCAAAAATATACTATGCATAAAAAACTTCGGCCACAGAACTCATCGCTTCGTCGGTTTTCCCCAGAGCCGCGAAATATCGTCGTCGTCGGATTCCATGTCGAAATGGTGTCGGAGGAGCGATGCGCGCTTTGCTTTGATTCGCTCAATCGATCTCCTTATTTTGCCGATTCTCGCAAACGGGGTTTGAAATCGGGGTTTATCTGTACATATATATATATATATATATAAAACAACGCCGTGCTTACCCAGAAGCTTTTGAAATCGGGGGGTTTATATAACTATCATGCGGATCGATATCCACAGAGTTCCTGATTACTGCGTCCCAAATCGGACGGACGCGTCGATTGCCATCCACCACCATTCATTCATTTCATTCGTTTCGATTCATCCGATTCATTTTCATTCGTCTGTCGGATGATGGACGATGATTCGCCTCCATCGCTCGTGCTACTGACTTACCAATTTGACTACTCGATGAATGATGATTGTATATACTCTCCCATCTGCTTGCTTTACTACATATATAATGTCTTTTTGCCTAGCCATATCCGCCGTCGGAAGGCACGCCAGTTAGTTAGCGTGTCTCTTAAATTAGCGGCTCCGTGTTCGACGCCATGCGGATAAACGAGGGACGGAATGTCCCGTCGTTCTTACGCGTAAAAGAGAAAGACAGAAGCATTTGCCCATGTGATCCAAACCAAACTCTCTACTTAATAACTGGTTAGTTAGTTGGATAGCTCCAAAATGAATATGCAATATGTGCATATGTTGAAAATCACTCTGGAACAACAACTCTTCTTCCCTCACCGCAGTCATCAGCATCGTCGTCATCAACAACAACAACATCATCGACAACATCGTCGCCATTGAGTAAGCCATTGCCTGATGGCGAGAATAAGCTCTGCCGATTACATGTAATTTGAAAGCACTCTTTCATCTTAAGATTTATGGCAAATTTGTTTAAAGTAATCGAAATTACCGTACACTTTATCGACGTCCTTCGATGCGATGATGTCCGCTGTGGATCGCTGCACATCGAGACGGGATCAGTACTTGCCCACGCGGGAGAATCTGGGGCGATTATTCGACGATAACATGAGGGGTTCAACATCTCCGCTCCTCGGAGCCAGGTTCAGATGGTAGCTACAGGGTGCTTCTGCTCAATCGTTCCCATCGCGTTCAATTGGCTTCTGCCATGTCGAAACTCTCGAAAACCCTAAACCCTAAACCCTAAACCCTAAATCCTAAACCTTGCCCGAAGTGGCATACTCAATGTCTGCAAAGAAAAGGGTTTTAAACGCAAGCAAGAGATAACATCTTAACAATGCATGACAATCATGTGATAGGAGTTGGAAATAACCATTTTGGTGGAACATTATTTCCGACTGATCCCCAGATTAATGCAGGTAATAAAAACCATAACATCTTCCAATATAATTCAAACTTAAGAGAAGAGATTGTCTTATCAATGCAAGTAATAAAAACCATAACATCTTCCAATATAATTCAAACTTAAAAAAAGAGATTGTCTTATCATTTCTTCTTGATTCTCCCTTTCATAGTTCCATACTGTCCTTTTGAATTCTTTCTCTCTTTCTTTTTCTCTCTTTTTAACTAACTAAGTATTTGTATGTTTTCTCTCTTTTTACACCTTCCATGTTCATGTAGCTTCTCCCTTCTTCCCATCCTCTTTCTCTCTGGTGTGCTTTGCGGGAGATGCAGGAACGTATGCAGGGAATGGACGGAGATGTGAGACACAGGGATCGCTCCATCACACGGCTTGGCTTATGACAAAGAAGTAGCAGTAGCCCTTTTCGTGTGAATTGCAAATTGCCCGGTAAGACCTTCCCTTTTAATCCTCTTCTTTTCGAGGAATTTTGAATGCCGGGAAGAAGATTAGACACAGTGCAAAGAAACAAAAGGATACTAATAAAAATATTGAAATTTCTTCTTTTGGAAAAAGAAACAGTGCCACATTACTGCAAGATTTTTCCAATGTTGTGAGTCTTTGACCATTTGTAGCTATACGGTTCAAGTGAAGGGAAGTTTCCATTTCATTTAGACCGGAGAAAAAGTGAGGCATAGTGAGCTCGAGTGTTCGGAGTTATCTGGATTCAATGAAAAGAATAGATCATCTAAGTTGAAATGGACGAGAATGAGTATTTTTCTTTCTTTTTGATCCCGAGAAGACAAGAGTATAGATGAATGCTGGAAAAATCTTTCCTTTGTTGATCAATTTTAATTGTTTGGAAGAAATCAAACCATGAGAAGAAAGGAAGAATCATTTATCGAGAAAAAGGTAAGAATGTTTGGCTGGTTGTTATGACAGTCTAAGAAAGGATTGGAGTCTTGAGAACCCTTTCCTCGTACGTTTTTGGCTTTTGATCGACCTTGGTCATTGGGAGGTTCAAGTTCCGGTACAAGTAATGAACGTGTATCAAAGACATGTTGAACGAGAACTGTTAGGAAGCAAATGATAAGGATGATGCTTCTGATGCCTGCTTTTTTCTGATATGATTTTGCTTTTTGTTGGATAAGTGAAGGAAGAGATTCATAAGAAAGAAAGGAAATATCGATTTATGAAGGAGGGGCTTCAAAGAAATGAAGAGTGCCATCATAATTGAAGGTGGTGCATCTTTCTGCCTTCTTCATTGACGTTGATTATTTGATTATTTTCATCATCATAATCAATTTTTTTTTTCTTTTGATTATTTGTGCTCATCTGAAACGAGGGACAGTATTCTCAAAAGGGATGAGGGGGAACAAGTATTGGTTTTCTCATCCTAACAAAAGAAAAAGAAAAAATTCTGCCATTAGAACCCAGAAGATCGTCCAACTCTGGTTACCCTCGAAAGGGATGGAATTGATATCTTGTCTTGGCAGTCAGTTTAGGGTGTGCGTGGTGCATGATCCAGATTCAACAGAATGAATAAGAAGGGGATAAAGAAACTTCCTTTTCTGTTTTCCCATCTAAAGGTTATTCCATATTTTCAAAATTCTCTTGCGAGCAGTCAGGTTTATAGAGCCAAAGGATCATACCCTAGCAAGGGATGGAGATGTCTGCTTTTCCATACAAAGAAAAGAAATGAAGAAGAGTGCCTTAATGAACTGGCAATGTCTTAGCTTAGAAGAAGCCCTTGTTTCATTGGAAAGGAACTCGTTGCCAAAACCCTCCATTCAGGACTTGTCGTACCTCTTGCAAAAGTGCTCCAAACAAAGGAATCAAGATTGTGCCTTACGGATGCATTCCTACATTCAAGGAAATGGCCTTCTCTCTGACAAATTGTTGGGAAACCGTATGGTTTCACTGTTGGCAGACCTTGGAATCATGAATGAGGCGCAAAATGTGTTTGATGGACTCAGCAGTAGGAACGAATGGTCCTGGAATTCCCTTATCAGAGGTTACATAAAATCTGGAAGCCCGGAGTTTGCCCTTACACTGTATCAGCAGATGCAAACTGATTCCATATATCCTTCTCCACATGTATTTGTTGGATTGTTGAAGGCTTGTACAAAGCTAAAGGACCTTCAATTAGGTTTGCAAATACACGTAGAGGTGGCTAGAGTTGGCTTTCTTGTCAGCAATATTTTCGTTGGTAGTGCAGTCGTTGCATTCTATTCGAAGTGTGGTTTCTTTGCGTTAGCAAAAGAAGTATTTTACTGTCTTCCGGTGCAAAATGTTGTGGCTTGGACCTCGCTAATTACAGGGTATGTTGAACATGAGGAGTGCGAGGAAGCGTTCAGTTGTTTAGAGCAAATGAAACTTGAAGGCATGTTCCCTAATGCTGTTACGTATCTCTGCAGCTTGAAAGCTTGTACAAGTATGAGAGACGTTCTCAAAGGGTGGAAGATACATGTTGAAATCGTAAGCCAAGGGGTTTTGCCGAATGATGTTGTTGGAAATGCATTGGTAGATATGTATGCTAAGTGTGGGTACATTGGTTTTGCGGAAATGGCATTTGACAGGCTTCTAGTTCGGGATACAGTCTCATGGACATCCCTCATTTCAGGCCATGCTGAACATGGGGATGGTCAGGAAGCGCTGAGATGTTTTGAAAAAATGCAAGGTCATGGTGTCACTCCTGATGGTCAAACCTTTGTTTGCATCCTGAAAGTTTGTTGCAGTATTGGAGCCACATTGAAGGGCCAAGAAGTACATGATGAAATTGAAAAGCAGGGGTTGCTGAGAGAAAATATTCTACTAGGCAGTGTTTTAGTGGATATGTACGTTAAATTTGGTTGTCTTACAAAAGCACAGGATGTGTTTGATGGTCTATCAGTCCAAACTGTAGCTGCATGGAATGCATTAATTGCAGGATATGGTGAGCATGGTCGAAAGGAACAGGCTCTCCAGTGCTTTGAACAAATGCAGTTTCACGGTGTTTGTGCTGAAGCAACAACTTACGTTCACACGTTGAAAGCTTGTGGAAACATTCAAGCCATTGAAAGGGGCTGGAACATTCATGCTGCGGTTGAAAAACATGGATTGTTGAAAAAAGAGCTCATTGTCGGCAATGCCTTGATCAGTATGTATGCTAAATGCTGTGCTCTTACTGAAGCACGCCAAGTCTTTGACACACTTCCAATTCGAGATGTAGTCTCCTGGAATGTGCTCATATCAGGATATGTGGAACAGCACCATAATGAGGAAGCCTTGGACTGCTATGAACACCTGCAAATTGAAGGTATTTTCCCAGATTCTGTCTCATTTATCACCATCTTAAGAGCTTCTTGTTGTAGAGTAGGTGTAGAGAAAGGGCGGGAAATACATGCAGAGGTTGAAAAGCGAGGCCTGCTTCAGACTGATATTCTTGTTGGTAATACGTTAGTCTCTACATATGCTGCATTTGGGCTCCTGCGTGAAGCGACACAGCTGTTTCATAGGCTTCCAGCTAGAAACACAATATCATGGAATGCATTGATTTCCGGCTATACTGAATGTGGACACAATGAGAAAGCACTTGAGTATTTTCAGAGAATGAGAGTTGAAGATGGTAAGCCTGATATTGTTACTTTCATCTCTTGTTTGATTGCCTGTAGCTCCATTGATGATCTTACTTTGGGCGAAGGAATACATGCTGAAATAGAAAATCAGGGATGGTTAGAAAAGGATATTGTAATCGGCAACACTGTAATGAACATGTATGCAAAATGTGGTTTCCTAAAGAAGGCACTTAACATTTTTGATACACTTCAAGTTCGTGATGCAGTTTCATGGAATGCATTAATTGATGGATACGTTGAACATGAATATGCTGAGGAAGCTTTGTCATGTCTTCAACAAATGCAAATTGAGGGTGTTTTCCCAAGCCCAGTTACACTTGTTTGTGCACTGAATGCTTGTGGAAAAATTGGGGCTCTGGATAAAGCTGGTGAAATACATACCGAGATTGAAAGACATGGCTTGCTACAAGGGGATCTTATTCTCGGAAACTCATTAGTTGCTTTATATTCCAAATGCGGCTGGCTTGACCTAGCACAAAAAGTATTTGACAAACTTCCACTGCAAAATGTAGTGTCAAGAACCGCATTGATGGTGGGATATGCCCAGATTGGTGAACACGAAAAAGTAGTCTCTATATTTGACACAATGCTACAGGAAGGTATAAAGCCAGATTCCATTACTTTTACTGTCATTCTAGCCGCATGTAGCCGTGTTGGTGTAGTACCTAAAATTGAGAGGTTCTTTGAATTTATGCACAAGGAATATGGTATATTTCCGGAACTCGAGCATCATGCTTGCATGGTCGACATCCTTGGTCGTATAGGCCGAGTTGACAAGGCAATAGAAATGATAAGGCAGATGCCAGGACTTCCCAGTGCTGTAGTGTGGCAAATGATATTAGCTGCATGTCACAAATGGGGAAACGTGAAATGTGGAAAAGAAGCCTTTGACAAGGCTGTGGGTTTGGATAATAGGGATGCTGTTGCTGAATTGCAAGAGGCTCGAGGATAAAACCAATTAAGAATGTTTCCACGTCATTGACTTTGGGACATATTTGACATTTTCGGAAGGAATAGATTCTGTCATTATCATCTCGGATTTGTGACCGGTCCCAAGGACGAGAAGAATCAGGAAGGCATGCGTAGCAAAGGGAAATGTCGTTTCTCTTGGACCTTCATCTGAACAGTATGAGTAAATATATCTTAACGAAAGTTTCTTGCACTCCACTGATTCTGAAACTGCAATATTGTTATGGTCTCACCATGTCACTGCTTGCAGCTAGATTGGCAGGGCAGCTAAATGGTGGGCCCTCTCATGCTGCCATTCATTCTTTGGGGCTGTAATGGCCTGTTGAATCAATCGGCACAGCCCAACAGAATTCTAGTTTTGTTCTTTGCATTCCAGTGGGGCTGCATGCGCTCAGCTTTCTCGTGGAAGGTGTAGTCCTGTGTGGTGATGAAGGTTGCATGAGGATGCACACTGTACATTTAGTTCTTCTCCTCAAGAACGTTGTGAGAATGCTTTAAAAAATGCAAGCAAGGGTTTGTGGGCATGGCATATTCAAAGGATGGAAAGCACTACCCATCTTCAGGCCAATGTAAATTCTATCGCGGTTGTCTCTATCTGAACGTGGAAGCATTCAAAAATCGGTGATCATCAGAAATCGGGTGATTGGAAATAGCATTCTTATCCATATCTTCTACTACTACAACTACTACTACTACTACTACTACTACTACTACTACTACTACTACTACTACTACTACTGATCGCCTTCCATTGAAAACCGCAGCTGGTTCTGCCCACCAAACTCGGTCATAACAGCCCCATCTTCATGGAATTGGGAGTGATTTTGGAAATGTGGTTCCTCAAATGTGGAATATGCATAATTCACGCGGGTAACGTACAAGAAAGCTCAGTGTTTGTTTTTTTGTGGCACATGAGATGAGATTGTCCGGTGAGCCGGTGAGCTAAGCTTTGGAGTCAGGGGACTGTCCCACATGCAAAGAAGTCAGGAAGAGCTGGGTATAAGAATGAGGCCGGGGCGACAGGGAAAACATACTTACCTGGGCGGGGTCGATCGGTGATCAGCAAGGCCGATGGCCTAGAGCCGGCGCTTCCATTGCACATCCGGAGGGGCTGTTTGCTCTAGCATCTCCCCAAGCGGGAGAGTGCACGTCATAATTTGTGGCAGCGGGGGCTCGCGTTCGCGCGGCCCCTACCCAAATCCTTAAACTAAATCTGTGAAAAATGTCTGCTCATAGTGAGTAACCCCCAGGAAAAGAGCTTGCATCTGCTGTTTGATGGATATGTAAGCCCCTTGAATCAAATTGGCTTTTCCCAGATTTGTGATGTGCCTTGTTTGGCGCAAGGAACTGACGGAAATAATCTGTATATAACCATAATTCTGCGTGTGTATTATTATTGTGGCTTGTATGGCGGAGTAGATAAATATATATAGAGAGAGAGAGTTGTACCGCAAAGAAACAGATGCAAAAGAGGCAGGAAAAATGGTATCGGTATATATCTTCCGCATTTGCTGGCATCGAGGGAGTGGAATGTTTTGCATTGTCGAAGCAAAACACTGGTGGGCACCAGCTCTCGCTTCGCTTCGGTTTTGGGGGATACCTAATCTTTGCTCGCCTCATTGATACACAACTATAGCTGTTTCTGCCACAATTACTCGGCACACGCTCTCCACGGAACTAAACTCTACAGGGAAGAGCTTCTTTTACTTGGACCACCATTGTGAGTGTTTTTCCCCTCAGTCGTATGCATCGATGGGGATCGGACTATTAAAGTTTCAGGATTGCAGCAGAAATCTGAGTGGAGCTTTTC
>JBBBWG010008003.1:0-24645 GCA_037176905.1 Azolla pinnata | reverse complement strand
CCTAACCCTAACCCTAACCCTAACCCTAACCCTAACCCTAACCCTAACCCTAACCCTAACCCTAAACCTAACCCTAAACCTAACCCTAACCCGCCTCCGAGATTGTTGGAATTCTGCTCCGACTTTTTTTTGGCATGAATCAATGCTTGCCTACTTGCACCACCAGATTTGCCACGTTGTGGTTAGATACGTGGTGGTAGAGAATTATGATCATGATCAGAGGAATGCGGAAAGAAATTACGGTCGGATCGCCCCATAAGCAAGGATCGTAAAACCCTAACCGAACCTGAAACCCATCTCCTCCAAATAGCTCCTGCCGATCCGATTCAGACCCATAAGTTCCGATTCAATCCCTGAGCTTCGATTCGATTCAATTCGATCGATTGGCCTTGTCCCAAACAGAGGGTGAACAAAGGCTCACCCACCAAAAAAAAGCAAAGCAAAGCAGCATCGAGAAAAAAATCCCCCCCCCCCGCAAAAAAACCACACGGAAAGAATCGGGCGGGCTTTGCAATTCAATTCAGTTTTTCTTCAGGCTTTTCAAAGTTGAAATATGCCAATCTTTCTATTACAAGAGCAAAAAACCTTCTTGGAGGCCCAATGGTGAGGGAGGGTATTATTATTTTACCAAGTTTTCTGTTCCGAGCTCCGGAGAGCTGGCAGATATTCATCAATGTAGCAAAATTGATATATAGCTAGCTATCTATGTATATATATACCAGAGCAGTTCAAACAGCTTCAAGCAAAAAGGCAGCTCTGGAAAGCCCAAATGGTGTTTTCTTGGTGTATTTCTTGTTGCAGATGGGCAACCAAAACCAGGTTTAATTTCAAGGTAAAGCTCAAAAATTCAGAGGGGGGATGTGTAAAAATCATGGCAGTTTTTTTCTTGTTCAGTTATCGATCCGAGCTGTGGAGAGAAAGCAAACAAAGGGAAATCATCAAATCAAAAGCTTGCCTCCCATGGCTCTGCATTTTTTGCTGCTTCTTTTTTTTTTTTCGCTTGGCTGCATCATCTCGATGAAGATGTGATGAAGAAGAAGAAGAAGAAGTTGATGATTGATGATTGATGTTGATGATTGATGATTGATTGATTGATGTTGATGATTGATGATTGATGATTGATTGATTGATGATTGATGATTGATGATTGATTGATGATGATGATGCAGGCCAACCAAAGCTCTCTCCACCCCGATTCACCTCATCAGCCATGGCTGAGATCCTTCGAGACCCAAGATGCGAGCGCGAGCGTATGCCTTCCACCGCACGCAATGTACTTCACCGACCACGCCCCCGAGGAGCTGGAATCTCCGCTTCCGCTTCCGCCGCCGTCGTAAAGATTCTCCCCGCCGTTCACGAGCCGCGAGATTCCCTTCGTCCTCGGCTCCCCGATCCGTACCGGCACCTCCAGCGGCTGCCCCGTCGTAACCGCCCCCTCGTATCCCAACCGCCCATGATCCGCTCGACCAAACTGCAAGTTTTTTGTTCACATGCATCGATCCCCAGATATATAAGATCTTTTGAGGATTCGTCGCATTTCACTCGCTGCATATCCGAAAATTTAGACAGAACACACAAAGCAAAACTGTTTTCTGAAGGAGGAGGAGGAGGAGGATGGAACACAACGCCGATCTGTGCTCAGATTTCCGATCTGAAACAAAAGCTTTGATATGGGGCCCCCAAAACAAAGCTCGGAAAAGCTTTTTCCATGGTTACTTACGCCTCCGCAGAAACAAAAAAGAAAGTGGGAAATAACATCGACAGTCTTTTCTGGCAACCCAAAAATGAGAAAACATTGAAATCGAAATAGTTCCCTCCCCCCCCCCCCCCCTTGATTGATCCGAAGAAGCTGGCAGACAAACAGAAAAACCAACAATTGATTTCCATACCGAGAACATCCGGCCTTCCTTCGATAACGCCACCGAGTGCGTACCACCGCAAGAAACCTTTCCATAAAAAGCAAAATCATCCAATTCAAAGGTATCAAAAAACATGGCCCAAAAGCTGCTTTTCTCCTCTTCTTTTGATTACAAGAGCATGAGCAATTTAATTGGATAATTTTGATATTGAGGCTTGTAACATCGACAAAACTGGAACCGATTTCGTTTTTCTCTTTATCTTTTTTTTTTTTCCCCGCTCAAGTTCTACATATACAAACCTGTATGATAGTTTCATCGGCAAGCAGCTGCACTTTCTGAGGAACCATCTTGCTGCTCTTGTCATCTCCGAACCCTAACCTACCATGCTCACCTCTACCCCATGCATACACCTGGTAGTTGCAAAAAAAACAGCAGTTGGAAGGTTGGAGAAAATACCCAAAGATTGTCTTATTTTTGTTCGAGTGTAGTAATCGATTTCAAAAGATTGTAGAAAGACAGATAGATAGTTGGTTAGATAGATAGACAGATAGATAGATATTGTAGTCCCAAGATCGTTGACCTCTCCATCAGGAGTCAGAGCCATGGAATGCCACCCACCAGCCGCAATATCAACCTGAAAAAAATGAGATGGCAAGGGTTTTCTATATTAGCGAGAAAAGAAATCCGCTTGGAGGCATATGAAGACCTAATCCAAGCAGCTGAAAAAGAAAATTAATATAACATCAGGAAGTAATGAATCACAAGTAAGAAATGCACCGGAAATACCAAGTAAGAAATACTCTCGCAAAGCAGAATAATACTTAATCCGAGCAGCTTAAAAAGAAAACCCCAATAACTTGCAATGCTACAGAGGAAACTTCAATCAAACAGGCAAACAGATTGTCTACCATGATAAGGTCATCCAAGCCCTGTACAGGAACTGGAAGAGAATGCGGTTGTGTGTCTCCCGT
This sequence comes from Azolla pinnata, assembly GCA_037176905.1. Taxonomy (NCBI): domain Eukaryota; kingdom Viridiplantae; phylum Streptophyta; class Polypodiopsida; order Salviniales; family Salviniaceae; genus Azolla; species Azolla pinnata. The sequence continues at coordinate 21,815 of JBBBWG010008003.1, read as the reverse complement.
TCCTAATTGACCATATTCATTGTTCCCCCAAGCCCAAACCGCGCCATGCTGCAAGAGAGCTAAGTTGTGGAAAGCACCTACAGCAATCAGCTTCACATTTTCTATTCCTTGCACTCGCACTGGGGTAGATATCTGCTTACTGGTGGTTGTATCCAAGAAACAAGAAAAAGGAAACAAGCGCAGTTGTTAGAGCTGGCTGCATAGGATTATCCAAGTAAATGGTTGACACTTGGAGGAAGGATGTGTATTATCATTCTGCATCAGTTACTCACATATCACCAGGAGGCCATGGTTGCCCCCATGTCCACACATAGCCATTGTGTGTAAGCACTACAGAATGAGTGCCACCAGCTGCTACCTGGTTATGGAATACACACATATCACACAAAATCTTACTCGTGAATGATCTAATTGTTCCCTCCTGTTTATGATCACTTTTTGGAATAGAAAACAGAATTCAAATAAACAAAAGTTCAATGGACTCCCCATCATGGTTTGCTTTACCTGGCGGACACGTAGCTGTGGTGCACAGCGTTGTGGAACGACTATATCTCGCCTTAGGACTTTGGTTTCCCCCTTCTGTTCCGGCTCTTCAGCACATTGCCCATATTCATTTCCACCTTTACAACCAAACATTTACCCTTGCAATCAGTCGCAGGGCACTAAAGGGCATCGGAATATTCTTTACTATCTTATTCAGTATAAGTCATACGTAGCATAATATGAATGCACGGAGATGAGGGAAAACACAAAGACTATGGATGAAGGATGTGTTAAAGAATGAAATCATGGTGCACATTAGAGCATGGTAGTAAAATTGACAGCACAAAGAATTAACATACCCCAAGCATACGTTTGCCCTTGTGAATCAACAGCAAGGCAATGCCAGCCTCCAATAGCTGCCTAGCCAACCACGGGTAAACCACAAACATTTTCTTGTCTGTTCAGAAGGAAAGACCACTATTTTTAAGGAAGGATATGCTTTCTTACCTGAACAATTTTTACGTGTGACAGGGCTTCAACCTGACTGGGTAGGCATTCAATCTTGCGGTGACCTAGGGTTCCCCTTTGATTCCAACCCCAAGTAAATAGCTGCAGCAAACAATAAATGAAATGAGGATCCTGAGTATAAATGGCCTATTGACAGTGAAGTTGTATCTACAGGAACATCATCCATTAAAGAAACATTCCTATGTCTGCGATTCTTTAATATGACACCTCTAAGCATATGAAACGTTTAAGCGACATCTACAAGTGGACATATTTGCTTTAAGATTGATTCATTACATTGTACATTTAAGCACATGACTCATTTGAAGCGGCATCGAAGCAGATGACACATTAAATTCATTGAATCAGACTCCAAAGCACAAGTCTCATTGCTATAAGATTGACTTACTAAATTGCGATATCTGTGCACATGACTCATTGAACCAGGATCTAGACAGATGACTGATTGAAGAGGCATGACGCATTTACAAGTGTACATTTTTGCTTTAAGATTGATTCATTAAAGCGCACAACTAACCAAATATAATTTATCAAGACACGGGTGGGAAGATTAATGACTAACTCGGCCATCTTTACAAATTGCAAGCGAATCTCGACTGCCTGAAAACACGCTTATCACGTCCTCCCTTTCCAATGCTTCAATTTCACAGACCCCGGCCTGGTCATTGAGATCTCCAAGACCAAGCTGGCCATCTTCTCCAGCTCCCCTACGCGAAAATACAGTAAAGAAAGCCATATAAGACCTTCCGTTTTTTTTCTACCCAAAGCAAATATCAAGTGGGAATACAATCTAATACTTCTGTATTCAGCTGAGAGACAGGGAAAAGGCAGACATAAATCCACTTCCCCATAAACCACAGAACCCAAAACAAAACAAAACAAAAAAAGATTCTTACAGGAAAAACAGAACCCCTAATGAACTGTAATTAATAGCCTAACATTTGGCAAAACAATGAATAAGAACCAAAAATAGCCATCCATTGACTGTAGTGAACCAGAAAACCAAACATAGCCATCCATTGACCTGCAGTAAATCCACAAGGTATATGATCAATAGTTTAGCATTCAGCATACAGGCTCAGAGAAGCGGTCATTCCACCAAACCCACTAAATCAATGTCTGTCCAATACCTAGAGGAATTTGCCTAAGAATTCATAAGAAGTCCGAGTGTACCCACTTCAAGCTCCATGAACCAGTAGTCTGGGATTCCCGTCAAAGCAATAAGTTTTAAAAAAAAAACATCCTTTGGCCGGAATCCAAACAGAATTTATACCCAAGCCCACAGTGACACTGGAACGAACGGGTTAGCGTTCACCAAAGAATATGAAGCAGAGACCAGAGACCGATTGCCTCCAAAAACTGCATCAATCTATATACACCTCTGCTATGTATAAGTTTTGTTTAAGAATTCAGGAAATTCATAAGAAGACAATTTCAGCTTGTTCGGAAGCTCCATGAATGCTTTCAGCACGAATTGGGCCCCCGCATAGGTATTGGCCAAATTCAGGGTTTGAGAAATTCAACGCTGGACGATTTCACGACTTGATTCAAAAAGCAATCAGAGAATCCGTCGGAAAACCCAATAGATTTTGAGATGGATTACCAAGCTAAGATAGCATCATTCTGCATCTCCTAGGGTTGGTGGGTCGTGGGTTCCTCCTGATCCCTCCACTCTGTATTATCTCCTCCTGAAGCTCTTAGAGAGAGGCAGAGAGGAAAGGGAGAAGAAGAAGAAGAAGAAGAAGAACACACAGATGAAGAGGAGGAGGAAGAACAGGGGAAAGAGAGAGAACAAAAGCTTTTTGGATTCCTAAACCTTTTACATTACAGCCTCTCTCTGTTTTTTAACATCAGTTATTTTAGCACCCTCTTCAATTTTGGTGTAGTTTGTGTGATTGTGGGCTCATGTCATGTAGGATTTGACTGAGCCCATGACCTCTTCTGATGCACTGCTTTATCCATCCAAATCCTACATCTTTTCAACAGATTTCTTTCAGTTCTGTAAAACAGAAAACAAAAACAAAAACAAAAACCAAAGAAAACGTCTATCCATTACCCTCTTCAACACACAATAGAGCAGAAAAAAAAAAGAGGAAAAAAAGCCTCTCCAATTCCCTTAATCCATGTTTTTTGGCCATCAGCCGTTGATTCATCATATCATCGATGAGGGAAGCGATAGGCGATCAGATCGATCGTCGATCCATTTGTTTTGAATTGACATACATTGAGCCATCGATCTAGATTCTACACATACATATATAAGTGTGGGTCATCGATCTACGCATACTCCGCAATTCGATCCATGTGCGCGGCGAGAAAGCAGTCCATACATGATCGTGCCCCGATGCTGCTTATCGGGGCTGCTGCAAATAGTTATAGCTACAATAATAGCCCCTTAATCCCTCATTATGCCTCTTCTATGAGCATCCTCCATCAGCCCAATCTGGCAATGATAATGCTCTTGCTAAAATATTCCGGACTCGAGCAAGAATCTACCGACATAAGCATGCATAATGCTCCCTTTTCTACAATTGCTTTTACATATATGTATGGCTCGGATGCTTCCACGATCCGTCTGAATCTTCCTCCCCCCCCTTTTTTTTTGTTCGATCCATTCCAAACAAACTGCGAGCTTCAAACAGCTGCGGATATCGTTTTCCCGATCAGAATCCGTACTTCCATTGCCGCATTCCATACCATTTATCCACATATGACATATATATATATATATATATATATATATATCTCTACACATCTGGTTGCAATCTGCATACAGCAAAATGTTGATGCAGGCAACGATGCCTGTGCATGGCACGTGGTCCTCATCGCCCATCCCTGCACTTCCTTCCTACTCAATCTTGTCAGTCTTCTTCTTTTCCATTCACTTCAAAAGGCACAAAAAGGAAGGTAAATTGTGCAGTACTTTGCCCTTGGAAAGGACATTCCCATCATTCCCATTCAGTGGATTTGGGGGGTGGGGGAGGGGCAATGCCATCGCTGGCTAGCAAGACCTTGAGTTGGCAGCTGGCTCCCATTTTAGCATGCATTTCAACAAACTATGAAAATCCGAAAGGACACAAGCCCAATGCCCAAGTTCATATTATTCCTCCAGAATCTGTAGAATGCACTGCATCAGATGTCTGGACCACAAAGCATCATCCATGGGGCTCGAAGCAAGGGAATGTCTGTTTGCATAACACATGTTGCCACGCTGTCCTTAGCACATCCTGGGATAAAAAAAAAGAAAAAGACACAGCCCAACTCACTGTTCCTCTAGAAAGCCAAGCCAACATTGATGGCTGTGTTTTTAGCAGCCATCAATCATTGAAAACTTTGTAAACAGGCTCGAATAACTGTACTTCTTGCACAAGATCGATAATAAAAACATATGTTTCTGAAAAGATCTAAGAAAGCAAGGCAAACTTGTCTAGCACTTTGCAGAAATCGATATGTAGGATAAGCAAAAGTCCATTCTGGAAGATGGGATGCCCCGAAAGAAAAGGGCTCAATAATTTATTGGTTTGGCATGTGGTAGTGCCACAATCAATTGCTTTGGGATGTCCTAGTAGTGCTTGAGATCCTGCGATATTACGATACCTTTAATGCTTGATGATCCATCAAACCTCCTACATTTGGAATTTGCAGCCTGGCACTAGTTTTCCTGCTATGAAGCATCTCTAAATCATCCCCTATATTGCTTCTCCATGGATATCGGACAACAGAACATAGGTTCCAGATTCTCTAGGTCCAAGCTGATAGGCATGCATCGCTGCAATATCACCGAGCTCTGGATTGCGGTGCATTCTACAAGCACTTAACAGAGCTGTCCATGTGGTTATGCTCGGTCTGCATGCCATGTTTTTTATGAGCACTGCTCCATCATCTACGCGTCCGGCTCGGCCAAGAAGATCAACCATACAATTGAAATGCTCGACATCAGGCTCTACAGCACACCTACCTACCATCGCTAACAAGCACCTCCAACCTTCTTCGACAAGACCTGAATGGCTACATGCCAATATCATGCCCATAAATGTGACTGCATCCGGTGCCACTCTGCCATGATGCATCCGATCGAACAACCTGATCGCCTCGTTTCCTTTCCCATACTGAGAGAATACTTGAATCATCGCATTCCAAATAGGTCGATCCTGTGTTTGGGATGCGATGAAAACATACCATGCTCTCTCCACATTACCACTTTTCCCATACATATGGATAAGAGATGTCTGGACGGTTATATCGCCTGCAAAACCAGCGAAGATGATTTGGATATGCATGTGCACGCATTCAATAAGGTACGAACTACTAGCACATGCTTTGAGCATGGCTAAATATGCCGACTTATCTGGGATGAGACCTTCTTGCAGGGTCTGGTAAAACACTGCAAATGCTTTTTGTGTTTGCTTTCCTTGAGCGAATGTCGGGATGAGAATGTTCCGAGCCACCAAGCTACAGTCTTGAACTGGATGGAATGCATGCCCGGCATTCTCAGGTTGGCTATGTTTACGATACATGCTCACAAGAGCACTTCCTATGGCAATATCCTGCTCAAACTCCTTGTTTAGAATATCTAAGTGTATCCTTTTGCTCTCCTCATGGCTCCAAAGAACATCAATGAGAACGAGGAAGGTGATCTTATCTGGAAAGATGCCTCTTTCTTGCATTTTCCTGAAGTTTTGAGCAGCTTCGTGGCTGATTCCCTGCTGTGCATAGGCTGCGATAATGCTCGTCCACGATACAACATCACCAGAGTCGTTCAAATCTTCAAACACTTTGCAAGCATCTTCTAAGCAACCACATGCACTATACATCCTGATCAATGTGTTCCCAATCATCGTACCTGGGCTATGGTAGCAACACATCACATGGAAATGCAACAGCTGTCCAGGTATGGCAGCAGCAATGTTACTGCAACCCGAAAGAAGGGTAACAAAAGTGTAAGAGTTCGGGTTGACACCCACCTCTTGCATTTCACTATATATAGAAAGCGAATCATGTAGACAGCCCCGACCGACATACGAAGAGATTAGGTTAGTCCATGATACCACGTTGTGCTCTTCAGACATATCACGATCAAAGAGCTCCGATCCATTTCTCACCCTTGCCTTTGCTTCCTCGAAGGTATTATTACCATATGCATGCGAATGCATATGCTGACCTTCTTCGAGCATCAAACCTTGGGCGGCATTGCGGAAGGGCTCCGATCCATTCTCAGGACTACCACATTGAGTATACATGGTCCAAAGGTTGTTTCTTATCATCGCGTCGTCTTCGAGGCTACTCCCGCATATGCGAGCATGCAATCGCTTGCCTTCTGAAAGCATACCTTGTCTCGTGTATGCCCTCGCGAGGCTGATGAAGGTCACATTGGTGGCTATGACGCACTCCAAGAGCATTTGCTGGAAGAGACGATGCGCATACAAGCCTTTCTGGTATCTTCCGCAAGCACTTATGATGGCATTCCATGTGACAACATGCGGTGGTGATGGCGATGGCGATGCTGCCGCTGCCGACGACGGCAATGATGATGATGATGATGATGATGATGATGATGATGATGATGATGATGACGAAAACGACGGCGACGAGGACGGCATATCAAGGAACGCCTTGAGGGCATCATCGAAGCTACCACATCTGCCATACATAGAAACCAGAGTGGAACGAACTGCGACATCGTGGGCGAATGGGGACAGCCTGAGGCAAGCATGGACATGCTTGCCTCCTTCCAGATGGGAGACGTCCTGCAGGATGCGGACGAAGGAAGCTCCGGTGGGGAGCACGTTCTGGTGGAGCATGCTCTGCTCCGCAGCTTCGTCATGTTGGTGGGCGATTGCAGAGGAAGAAGAAAACTCTGTTGGAGCTTCTTTCCTTTATATAGAAGAAGAGGGCAGGTTTTCCTTATTCCCCCAAATACCCCTGAGGATTAGGGTTTAGGGTTTAGGGTTTAGGGTTTTAGGGTTTTAGGGGTTTAGGGTTTAGGGGTTTCTAATACCCTTCCTTGTGTTTTCTCATCCTTGTGCAAGAGACCGCGACCAAAGCCTTGACAACGAGTCGAGAGCCCGAGTGAAGAGAAACGTTGTAGAAAGTTGCAAGTATTGTCTTGATGATGGTTGTTTGGCACCGATCCGATGGGCGTTCTGCAGTGGTTTCCCCGATTTGATGCTCCGGAAATGAGAATCGTTCTCCTCTTTTCGAGATATATGGGGAGTATGTGGTAATTGGCTGGGCAAGGAGAGTGTGAGCATATATGTATATATAAGATCCGTGTCGAATGGGAGCTCGAAAAGCTCATCTTCGAATCGTCGATGTCTGATCGATGAGCGCCAGGCAGCGTTTTTGAAGCTTATCTCCTGCCCCAAACGGAGCCATGTCGAATGGAGCTCGGGGCTTCTCGTCCAATTTTTGCTTTCGACCAGAGATTCAATCATTGATTTCCTCAGCTTTGCAAAAGACCAGAGATTGATTGACTGATCCATGGGATCCATCCATTTCATCCCCACGTTGACATGCATTCCATGCACATGTGCGTGGGCATGACAGTTGAGCAAAAGCCCAAGAAGAATAAGAAGAAGATGAAGAAGATGATGATGATGACAGTGGTGGTGATGATGATGATGGTTATGATTATGATGATGATGGTGGTGATCATGATGAAGATGATGAGTTAAATTTATGTCATTTTGTATCGCAGCACCTTAGGTTGGGCTTGTGGCTTGCCAAAGTAGTTTCCAACAGCAAGGTTTTTTTTCGTAATTGTCATGTTGTTTTAATTCAAACATACATTTTTGAAAAAAAAAGGAGATGATGATGATGGTGGTCATGATGATGGTGATTGTAATGGGTGGTGGTGGTGATAGTGATGATGGTGATGGTGGTGGTGATAGTGATGGTGATGGTGGTGGTGATGAGATGATGAGGATGGTGGTGATGGTGATGGTGATCATGAGGAAGAAGAAGAAGAAGAAGAAGAAGAAGAAGAAGAAGAAGAAATGATGATGATTATGGTGATGGTGAAGACGGTGAAGAAGAAGGGAGAAGAAGAAGAAGAAGAAGAAGAAGAAATGGTGATGATTATGGTGATGGTGAAGAAGAAGAGAGAAGAAGAAGAAGAATAAGAAATGGTGATGATTATGGTGATGGTGAAGAAGAAGAGAGAAGAAGAAGAAGAAGAAGAAGAAGAAGAAGAAGAAATGGTGATGATTATGGTGATGGTGAGGACGGTGAAGAAGAAGAGAGAAGAAGAAGAAGAAGAAGAAATGGTGATGATTATGGTGATGGTGAGGATGGTGAAGAAGAAGAAGATGGACGAGGATGATCGTCAAGCTGGTGAAGAAGAAGAAGAAGAAGAAGAAGAAGAAGAAGAAGAAGAAGGATGAGGATGAGGGTGAAGAAGAAGATGGATGAGGACGACGGTGAAGATGATGAAGAAGAAGAAGAAGACGAAGATGATGGTGATGGTGGTGGTGATGGCGATGGTCTGGTTTGCTGATGGAGCTTTGGTTTGTTGCAAAGGCGAGCAAGCTTCAGGTTTGTTGGGTCTGTTGGATTCATCCAAAGTGGGTGGCGCGGCGATGGCGAGCTTTCCATAGCCAAGGTGCAACCACCATCTCTCTCTCTCTCTCTCTCTCCTTCTCTGTCTCTTTCTCTATCTATCTATCTATCTATCTATCGATCGATCGATCGATCTGTCTGTCTGTCTGCATGAACGTTTCTGCAATCTGCATTTCCCGTGCCGCATCGAAGCGGTTTTTGCAAATCTGGATGAATGTAACCACATTCTGGTGAATGTAACCACATTCTGGTGAATGTAACCACATTCTGGTGAATGTAACCACATCTGGGGCGATGAAGCTTTACATGCATAGATCTTTGGGCTGCTGCCTCCAAACTGTAGATCGATGGAAGCCTGATGCTTATCTCTGCAGAATCGTGTGCAATCCAGCCGGTTGAGTGTAAAAGACATGCTTCCGACGCAGGCAGACGGGTGCATACCATCTTTCTTTTTGCAAATCCCATGATGGGGAAGGGGGATTTTGCCAACAAATCAGTCATAGAGGTTACTAGATTTTTCGGATCAAATCAGAGAAGCTTAGAAGATTTGGATCAATCAGAGATCTGAGTAGATAGAGCGGCGAGGTTTCTTGATCCGTCGGAGAGCCTTGGTTGCTGGAAATGGTCCGCATTCTTTGATCGGTTGCTAGATCAAGCAGCGACGAGGAGGACGGCGACGATGATGAAGATGGCTTTGGAAGAAACGGTTCGGCGATTCTTCTTCGTCGGTCGGGTAACAATGCATACGATTTTGACGATGATTTCGATGGTGCAAGAAGATCTCGGGGTACTGCTTTCGGAAAGGGGCACTGTCAGAAATCATGGCAGAGAAAGAATGTTGTTTGGAAGGGGGGCAAGAACTGCAGACAAAATCTTCCGTTCCTTTTTTTTTTTATGGTGAAGAATCTGTCCCAAGCAAGTGCTCTCAGACATGGGTGCGATGATTTTACGGCCATGAAAATGCTCGTCGTGACGGTGGAAGGGCGAACCCTAAACCCTAAAGCGGGGATCATCGCAGAAACCGATGACTTTTCGACCTTCTGGACCGATGCAATGAGCCATGGCAGATGACCATTCTTCATGGTGATGTAATTCAGACACTTTGTAGGTAAAAGGAAAGGGAGAAGGGGTTAGGCAAAAGCATGCAGATTTGGGAAAACCTGTGTGACAGCTGAACCGTTTGCGAGGGCTTTTACCAACTCCGAATGTATGTATCCATCCATCCGAGGAGATGGAGATGGGAGATGGGAGATGGCGATGCAGACGATTCCTCTTTTTCTTGATTTGAAGCAGTAGAATTGCATGAGAAGCAAAAGAAAAGGCTCAGATGAAACACATGAGCAGGTGGTGTGGGTGTGGGTAGGAGAGGCCTCCATCTTTTCTTGTCACCAACACCTGCATCATCATCATCATCACCACCACCACCACCACCACCACCAGCATCATCATCAACAACAACACCAACAACAACCAACTGCAAAGCTTCTTTCCTTTCTTTTCCATGGCTTGGAGATCATGTACACACATGGCAAGCAAGCTATGCATAATAGAAGAGCCTGGGCCTGGGCCCCGGTTGCGTACTTGCCGCACTTCTCTTCCCTTCCTTTCAGAGAGCTCGATTCGCTCAATGTGCCATTCGCGGCTAGATCAGGGCCAGTGTACAAGACTGAAAGCCAGGAGGCCAAGAGTGGGTGAAAAGCAATGTGCTTGCTTGGCAATCCGAAGGAGGGAAAGCTTGAAGCTCAGGGGACTGGCTTAGTGGGTTCAGGTGAAGGTGGGGAGGGGAGCAGTGGTTGCTGTTAGCAGGCTTGCGAGAAATACAAAACCGTCGAACAATCGCCCACGTCTTACTTTTCAACGCTACCGCTGGTCTTCGAGTTCCGTCATCAGGACAAGCCCTCGAGCAAAGATATCTATATAGAAAACCCGCGCGATCGGTCCCGTATCCAGAGAGAAGCAAGCATTTGGTATGAATCTACTGCATTCCTTTCTGCTGCTGGACCTTTTGTGGTGGAGGACAAAGCATACAGAAGGCGGGGCGGTGCTATCTATGCAGTGTGGGCTGGTATTATTTTGAGCTTTACGTAGTGTGCAAGCCATTGCTCTCCAGTGGGAATCAAGAGATACAGTGTTCATTCTTCGGTATCAGTCAGGTAAGCAAGGTTCGTCGTTGAGAATCCGGCTCCCGAAGTTCCTATATACTGGGATGGGCCTCTGAAATATCCGGAGGGCAGTCTTTCTATTTCAAACCGTTGTCAGATCGATTTCAGCCGTTTTCTCGGCGCATCGAAGGCCTCTTTCGCATCGAGGTGCTAGCCCATATATATGATATGGCTCCTCCGCACTCGGAAGAGCAAGCGGGGCTCGAGCCGATTGCGAGCTCGCCCGCATACTTGTTCCGGTCGAGGCTGCCGGAGATCGAGATCCCCGACAGCATGACGCTGCCGGAGTACTGCTTGCAGAGATCGGCAATGCTGGGATCGAAGCCATGCCTCGTGGAGGATCATCGCGAGGCGATGACATTCGGCGAGGTGACGAAGGGGGCGAGAAGGGTGGCATCGGGTCTGGGCCGAGTCGCAGGGGTGTCAAGAGGAGACGTGGTGATGCTCATGATGCCCAACTCGTCGGAGTTTGTGGTAGCATTCCTGGGAGCTGCCATGCGAGGCGCGATCGTCACCACGTGCAATCCATTCTACAGGCCTCAGGAGATCGAGAAGCAGCTTTCGGCATCGGGGGCGAAGCTCGTGATCACGCAGCTCTCCCACATCCACAAGCTCGCCCACGTCCATGTCCAGCAGAGCTTCCGGGTCATGATCATCGACCCTCAACAACAACAACAACAACAACAACAATACCATGGCCTCGACCTTAACCTCGGCCATGGCCATGACCTTGCTGACCACCCTCTCCACCCTGCCAACATACTGAGCTTCTCCTCGCTCCTCGTCGACGATGGCGTTCCCGACGATCTCCACGACGATGATGAGCCCCGCCATGTCCAGCCCGATGATGTTGTTGCCCTCCCCTACTCTTCCGGCACCACTGGCCTCCCCAAAGGCGTCATGCTCACCCATCGCAACCTCGTCACCAGCATCTCCCAACAAGTAAGACTCTCTGCAAATCCCTTTTTCTCATAATCAGTTAGGGAATGTCGCAACTGAACTCTCAGGACAAGCCCCAAGCGTAGAAATAAAATAAGCATCGCCAAAAAAACGATAAAAAATTATAAGTATTAATATGTTGCATATACATCTGTATGTGTATATGTATATGTATGTTTGCATATATGTATATGTATATATGAATGCATACATTCTTAGTTTTTTTTTTCGTACCAGATTCAAATAGACTTTACTTAAAGTGGATTTGAAATGAAGAAAAGCAAAGATTTTCTTTTATATAAGTGAACGAAGTTGGAATGAAGCTGTCGGCAAATGGATGCCCTAGAGAGATAGGCGATAGAAATTTCCATCCAAGATCTAATGATTGATTGATCCATTCTTGCTCTTGCTAATGTGTCCCATCTGGTCAAAATAGAAGTGGATAAGAATAACCAAAAAAAAAAAAACATTTGGACAGTGGTGACAATCGGGAAACTACCCGATGTTCACCTCGTCGTGAACAGATGGATCTGAGCTAAGCAAAAAGACCACCCCTGGCATTTATGCATATGGCTAACACTAATGTCGATCGATGGCGCGTGATGATGACCTTCTCGCAGGTGGACGGAGAGAACCCGAACATGTACTTCACGCCCGACGACATCGTGCTGTGCGTCTTGCCCATGTTCCACATCTACTCGCTGTCGATCGTGCTGTGCTGCCTGCGCGTGGGCGCGACGATGGCGATCATGCCCAAGTTCGAGATCGAGGCGCTGCTGGAAGTGGTGCAGCGGCACCGCGTGACAGTCGCGCCACTCGTGCCGCCCATCGTCCTCGCGCTGGCCAAGAACCCGGTCGTCGAAAGGTATGACCTTTCGTCCATCCGCATGCTCATGTGCGGCGCTGCGCCGCTGAGCAAGGACCTCCAGGACGCCTTCAAGGCACGCGTGCCCCATGCCATTGTTGCGCAGGTGATCGATTCCAACCACCAACCGCTTTTTTCTTTCTTTCTTTCCCTCCCAAGTTCCGGCTTGTAGCGATGGGAGCTAGCCAGCTAGCTTTAGCTATCGGCAATGGCTCGGTTTGAACCCAAAACCGAGCCGTTTAACCGACTCTGCGGCTCGGCTTTGACGCAGCTCAAGCTCGAGATTCATTAACCGGTTTCGGGTTTGGCTCGGCTCGGCTCGAGCTTCTAGTGGCGAGCCGTTTAGCCGGTTGAACCGATTAACTGCTTTTTTCTGTAAAAGAAAAGAATATTACTCTTGATGTAAAGTCTGGCCTAAACCATTCTCAAGTCTGACCCAGTTTGGCCTAAACCGGTTTAAACCTTAACTGGTTTGAAACAGCTCAAGCTTGGCTTCGTCACTAAAAGCTCAGCTCGAGCTTCTAGTGACAAGCCATTAAGCCAGTTAAGCGGTTTAAGTGCTTTTTTTGTACAAAAACTGTAAAAAAATATATATATTAATCTTGATATAAAGTTTGGTCTAAACCATTTTTAAGTCTTAACAGGTTCTTCTTGTCATCTCCGTAGGGCTATGGCATGACAGAGGCGGGCTCGGTGTTATCCATGAGCTTGGCTTTTGCGAAACATCCCTCACCCGTCAAGTCTGGATCCTGCGGTACAGTGTTGAGGAACACGGTGGTGAAGCTCATCGACCCGGAGACGGGAGCATCCGTGGGGCGCAACCAGCCGGGAGAGATATGCATCAAGGGCAACCAAATCATGAAAGGCATGCCCTTGTTTCCTCTATACCCTCCTAAAAGCTGTGTGGAATCTCAACGATCCCATGTCTCACCTTGGTGATATGAATTCTCGAAGTTCTTTTTGACCCCCCCCCCCCCCTTTTCCCTGTGATCAGGTTATCTTAATGATAGCGTCGCGACTGCGAATACGATTGATGAAGATGGGTTTCTACACACTGGGGACATTGGAATTATTGACGACGATGATGAACTGTTCATCGTGGACAGGGTGAAGGAGATCATCAAGTTCAAGGGGTTCCAAGTCAGGAAGCTTTCTGACTCTTAGAGCTCGTCTTGTCGATTTTGTCGATAAGTCAGATCAAGATGATCTTTTACAACTTAAAACGGCATGAATTGATCGATTGATCGATTGATTGCAGGTTCCCCCGGCGGAGCTAGAGGGCATTCTCATATCTCATCCTAGTGTGGTTGATGCTGCATGTGTTCCGTATGTAGCTTGATTTCAATACAGACAATACATTACATGCTCGTTCGTCTTTCTTTCACAATCAGTACGATCTCCCGACTCCACATTTTGTATGCTGTGCAGCAAGAAAGATGAAGCTGCTGGCGAGGTTCCGGTGGCCTTTGTTGTGCCCACAAAAGGGTCCGATGTCACAGAAGACGAATTGAAACGTTTCGTGGCAGACCAGGTGAAATAACATATGCCAACAACATGATCTTTACTCATCCACCTGTTTTAGCCTGATTGATGCACATGTAGATCGATTAGTCCACATGAACAAAGCCCCATCTTTGTTGATTTGAATCGGTACTCCTCGTTTGGCTAGGTGATCTTCTACAAAAAGCTTCACAAGGTCATCTTTGTAGACCACATTCCCAAATCACCCTCTGGGAAAATCCTGCGCAAGGAGCTGCGTAAGCGGATTGAAGAAGAGAATCTCTAACCGGAGGGAGGCGGTCACATTGACTGGCACAAGCTTTTAAGATCGAATATTGACGCAATCCTGAAATCGGAACTGGAAACTGCTAGAACATCCTACAAAAGACATTTGATGGTATTTTACATATTTGTGTGAAGATTTACTCCCAACATTTTTAAGCTTTATCACTGTACCTAGTGGGTTTGTGTGTTTGGTGCAACCCATCTCTGGTCAGGTTATCAATCTGCAGCAAAGCGATCGAATAATATTATATCTGACAAGCTCACATTCATTCATAGAAATGCCCTAAGACTGTAAATTACTTTGAATTGAACTGATGCTGTTAAACTACTTTGAATTGAACTGATGCTGTTCACTGAGTGCTGGATTAAGATGTCGATGATTCTCGAAACACAAATCTTGGTGAATATATGAAATCGGAACCGATGCAGTTCACAAACTCAATGGAGTCGCTTGTTGGGTTGTTAAATCCTGAATGAAACATAAAAATCTTGATCAATACATACCGTAAAACTGATAAGAAAATCTCATCATAAACTATTTTGTAAATTAACTTCTGTTCATGACCAATGTCTCCGCTGTTATCTGGCAAAGGTACTCTTTTCATGAAAGCTTGAAAAGAAACACGGAACGGGCTTCCCACCAGAATGCACATTTGGTGACAACCACCACAACTGCCACATTCTTTGAATGCATTCACAAAATGAATTGAGTAATATGTCCACCAGTATAAATAAGCTTTTCACATTTGCTAAATCAACCCACAAACATATAAAATTTACAAAGATTTTCAATGCCACATTCTCCTGAAAAGAAGTATTTCCAGAATGCACCTCAGCTTTAATGGATAAGTGTGCAACCAGCCACCATCATCACATTTAAGCAATCTCACCATGTTCATGGCTGCAATGGCCAGCATTTGTAATATTTGTTACCAGTATATTCAGCATCTCACTGTCACCATCGATCCACCATAGCCATCTTCATCATTATCTTTTAGAACCATCACCCAACCATAGTCATCAGCATTGTAACCACCCCCTAATCGGTGGTCTTGCAACCGTCACCTAATCACAATCAGCTAATCATAATCATCATCGGTGCCACCACCACCGCCACCGCCACTGCTGTCGTCATCACCATCATCATCAACTTCATCGTCTTTTGAATACAAACTTTCTAAGAGACCTTCATTTGTGTCCGAAGTAAGGCTGCCTTCTGAATCCACCTGCCACTGCTTCTTCAGCTCCTCGAACGCTTTGGACGCCGCAGCAGCAACTCCAGGATTCACATCAACAGTGAGCCTCTGTTCCAAAAAGTCATATTGTGTATCACCGCGACTAATGATTTAACAGATTATTTCCAATGTGAAATCCTTGACAGCTAATCTTTCCACTATCATGAAATTAACATACCATCCCCGTGAGAAAACTATATGCTAACAGTTTTCTTAGAAATCATATATAGCTAGTTTCAAGGTTTACCTTCAACGCTCCCATTCCGGCATTGCCAAGAGCCCATAATGATGGAGCATTTCCTAAAGCATTAGCTAACGCTTGCCTGCGAGGCAATACAAATGTGTTATTTGCATTGATACTATCATCTGTTTTCTTGAAAGTGGTAAATAACCATGTAGTTACACAAACACTGCGTCTCCTCTCTCTTGAGGCACACAAACACACTATCTTGAAACATGCATACACATGTGAAGAAAAGGGAATGGTTCACGGGAAAATAGGAATAAGGAAAAGAAAAAGTAGAAAGTATAAAAAAATGAAGGGAAAAGGGCCAAAAGTGTAAATAGTGGGAAGTGGCCACAGATATAGCACTTCCAGCTTAGTTGTAGTATAGTTAGGTGCTCAATCATAATAAGCTGTAAAGAGATATGGATATGATGAATCAGAAGGATATAGATAAAGGATAGAAGTCGACATTGTAGGAATTGGATGAAGGAGATAATGCACACAAAAAACACCTTCAGTACATGCCTCATCCTGGGTCACAGATATTCATCAGTAGACCATGCTAGCACTGTAAACAAGTTGGGAGGAGGTAAGCAGATGGTGTATCAGTTTCATAGAGATGATTCACTGTATGTTATGCAATTTTCCCATAGAAGATATAGTCTACCAAATCTCCTACACTGCTGTGATCACACAAAAATCAGAAACTAAGAATCTCACTTTGGACAACTCAAATAGCTAGTATGAAGAGAAAGAAGAGTAAATACCTAGTAGCCACATCTGGCGAGTTTGCACACTCAGCAAGCATGGTTGCACTGCTAATGCCATCCACAGCATCCATATCGAGAAGCGTAGAAATGATCAGCTCAAGCTATAATCAAGCAGAGATGATCAAAGTCAATGACATCTAAGCATGTGGGCATCACACAAATGTCACGTAAAATGCATGAATAGACTTCAGTTCACATGGTGCAAAAACCTATGTGAAGCATCAGAACAGGGCTGCCTCAAATAACATGGAGAAAATTCATTTTAAAAAATCCCATGAGGTACATCCTGGGAGAAATGTTTTAGTTTTGGAAAAACCTAGCTCTATCAGTTATACAGCACATTTTCCACTTGCTTTTTCTGTGCTTAATCAACAGTCCAGACTTTTTAGATTAATTTCTTCAACCTCTAAGCCACGACATTTAGTTTTCAACTTTTTTTTCACAAAGTCTGGGTCTATCGTTTGTTTACCACAAGTTCACACATTATTTTCCTGTGCTTAATCAACACAAGAGGAATGTTGTAGAGAGTAGGTTACATCCTTTCAACTTCTAAAATAATATCTAGGGTTGCTAGAGACATCAACTTGGAGTTTTGACTACCATCTCTCTAGAAAAATTCTTGTTTCACATTCTTTTCAGAGAAGGATTCTTGCTGACTTGTTGAATCTATAAATCATGTTTCTTCCACATCAGTATAGCATGGGCTCAAAACATTCGAAGCTCTTCAAACACGACCACAATTGTCCAAACGAGATTGACGCCCCATAAAACGATGTTCTGTCTCCTGAATGTGAAAAAGAAACAGCTATCTTCAAAAAAATTCTCCCAGACATCATAATAATCTTCCCGTGGGTATCTGTTATTCACGCTCATTTGTAATATATTGAACCAATGTATAATTCATATCGATCTCCTAGAAAATTCCATGATATTTTTTTAGTGCAGCCACATCATCAAGTCTCTAAATCTACATCAGGTGAGAGTAATATTAACTGTAGATTTAGTGTCACTGTTCGGTGCTGTAGATTTAGGAACTGCAGTTATGAAGATCATACAGCAACAGATCAAGGCAACTGCTCGAAGATGCATACTTAGAAAGAAATACGTTTTTGTTGCATCACCACAAAATGTTTTTGAAAGCAAGGAATAAGAGACAATTTGTACCTCCTCTGGATCACTGTACTCAATCCCGTCGGCCTCTACAACCGCTGATGCAATATCCCAGTAGGCATTCTTCATATCAAAATTTAAGCCCCCAGATCATTCCTCAGAGTTCACCAGGATAAGTTTACAGCTATCTAAACTCAGACAAAAGCAGTTAAGCTTAACCTGAAGGGCCACTAATTGATCCTGTTCTGATTTCTCTCTCTTTTCTGAAAATGTTTCAGGAAGCATGATATGATTCTCTAGGTTGTACTGCCTACAAAAAAGAAGATAAAAGAGGCCTAATAAGCATTATAACGAACTGGACAAGCTCATTTAATGATCAATGAATCTCACTAAAGTAAAAATGATCCACCTTTGATAAGCCCTTTTGACCAACCCATTGTGAATGCTTTTGACGAACTACAATTAAAGAAATATATAGTTGAGCAATAAAAGCATAGCTTCTGAGACACAATCAATAAATAGATCTCTTTAAGAGCTCTTAAAAATTTTCGGAAGAGCATGGCCCGGTTTACTTCCAGAAGAAAGCACCAAACAATACCTGTAATGCCATATATGCATCTTCCATTGCCCGCCTTTTTGCTCGTACATCGGCTAGCCGCAAATCAGCCTGAACAAACACAGAAGCAATTTTACATATATTGAAAGCAACAAAGATGCTGCAATCAAATACCAACCTTCTTCTAGCAACCAAATAGATTATCTTATGTCATCCTAGCTTCTTCACATGCTCCAAGTCAATCTCATTAGACACGAAAGATTTCTGAATAGTAATATGAAGCCCAAGCATCCAATGCCATCAAAACGGATTCGACATTTTTATCTTTCTGACAGTGAAATTGAAACATTCAATCTTCTCTCGCCAAGATAAATCATAAAAGGAGGTTTGCCGCATCAAAGTGAACCACCAAGTGAGTACACAAAGGTACATTTGATAATTAACAACTACATACACCAGGAATGAGACACCTAATCACTAGCCACAACAAAAAACCAGAAAAACGCCATACCAATCCCTATTATACAAGCCTATGGCAACAACAGATCTACAACTTGACATGACCCAACTCTAGCAATCAGACTGGCGCAATACCTTTAAAAGTTGATGAACTGTCAAGGATAAAGGAGAGTGAGTGAGGAAATGGAATAGGAGAAGATACAAGAAAAACTGAGCAACAAGAACCGATAGACAAAAGGCATAGGGTAATGGTGACAGTCAAAGATAACCAGGGGCTGAAAATTCGGCAGTGACCTGGTTGAATCCAGTATTTCATTAGCCAAGAATAATCCATAAATTGGTTTCATTTCAAGTTATATTAATTACATCTAAAGCGCCATCACTCCAATGCTTCTCCGCTGCAGTCTTTAACTGTATTTGAGCTTCACCTGTAAGGCCCTGTAAATAATCAAAGCCCAACAACAATCTGAAAAGAAACTCAACCCTCAACAAATGCCCAGAAATTTCATGATCATAAGTTTAACTACAACGGTAAATTACCAACCTCAGCAATGCTCTGCAAGAGTGCAGCATTTCTTCGGGCATCAATATCAAGTTTCACAGTATCTTCTCTTGCACGTGCTGCAAGAAAATTGCGCACAAGGGAATTTAAAGATGATATAAGACATTTTCTATTCTCGAAGTGGCCCATTTTAACGGAGATTCTCTCCATATTTTGGAGGAATCTCTGTCACGAACCTTAGGATATATTTAAGAAATAAGATGAAAGCTCAAGCTGCTAACCATCGAGCTTTAAGAAACCTGAGCCCAAGAGAGCAACATCTTGCCGAGCTCTTCTATCGAGGTTTTCAAATCCACTGCCAAAAAACAATTTAAGTTACCTTTGTTAAGTTAGACATTTACATACGAGTCTTTACAAAGTCAAACAAAATGAGAATTTGAGCCGAATTGATTACCGAGCAAGTAGCAGAAAGCCCTCACGCGCTCGAGCATTCACAATCCTAGCATCATTAACAGCATATTTAGCTACTTCTTTCAGTCCACAATAGGTTTCAGAAGAAGACGCAGAAGATGCCTCCAAGGCTTTTTGCATATTGGTTGTTTGAGACCTTTGGTACTCCATAGTGTTGCTTTTCTCTGCGTTTGAGCTAGTTATACCATCCTCACCATTCCAGCACGATTGAGGATAAGATTTAAAAGAAGCTGTTTTCCTATATCTCCACGATTCTACTGCCAAGAATATCTTGTTATTCCATTGCCTTCGACAATGAAAACCTCTGGGAAAGGTCCGGTGGTCTTTGCAAGTTCCTGTGAATGCTAGAACGTGACAGGTCTCCTGAAATCCCATGCATGTTGTGTCATGTGGTAGCCGCATGGTTAATTGCTATTCCGAGGGACACGCAATTGGTCTTAAAACAATCTAATATATCTGCTTTACAAATTCAATCCCCAGCTCTCATCCGATCCTGAAAGCAAAATATATAGTATCACAAAATTTCTTCTAAATTCTCAATCTCTCAGGAGAAACCATGGGCAAGACTACATTATGTGAAAACATGAAGGGTGAAATGATTTCAGTCAAGACTAACTTATGTGAAAAAATGAGCAGTACAATGATTTCTAAAACAAGAATGTGCAATGATTCCAGTCACTGCAATTTGAAGTGGAAATGCGAAAAGTAAAATTATATCCAAAACCGGAATAGAAGTGATTTCAGTCCATCCTATCTGTAGTGAAAACATGAATGGTAGAATGATCTCAAAACCTGATGATGTCCACACCTTTACGATATATGGAAACATGTCAACATCTCAAAACCTAGAATGAAATAGCTGTGCCATCATGAAATCTTAGCCATAACAGACTCAGCTTGTCACTCAGGCATGAACCATTACAACACTGAGAAACACATTCATAGAATGCTAACCTTGGTAAAAATGACTAGATTTTCACATAAGTATGCACGCATTCTCACGGAAGGAGCATGTACTTATGAAACATACACCATCGTAGGTACACCGTACATTAAATCTCAGATGAACTGGGAACAAATTCAATGAATTCGTGAATCAGTTGGCACATTTCATGACATTCCAGATACTTGCAACCGATGAAACATGCAAAACCACAATTACTTCCAGGAAGCTCATGTGTATGCATGCATGTCTATGTACATCTAAGTGTGTGTGCCTGTATGTACGTATTTATGTATCTATGCCATTTTATGCATGTATGTGCATGAGTGTGTGTGTGTGTGTATGTCTATGCATTATGTACGTATGTATGCATGCACGGACGTAGGCCTGCCTGTCGTCAACAGTCTAGATCAAATACCAGTGTACGTACTCGTAATGGATGACAGAGATCAGGCCAAATCCCGCTGCGTGGTATCGGGCTGCTGAAGGTATCACGCCATGTTCAGCATCTCCAAACAATCCAGAGCGGGAAAATAGAGAGAGGAGGAGCATCTACCGCCGAATCACCGGAGCTTCGAATGGAGCTTGTCTTGTCACGGAAACAGGGGGAGAGGCAGCAGATCGTGTTGTGACTGGGAGCCTCTGATCAAACAAAAAACAGAGAGGAAGGGGAGGAGCGAGAAACAGCAGAGCGCCCGAGTTGTGGTGGAGATTCTTTCCCCTGTTTTGGGCCCAAGAATCTGCATGCCCGCCATCGCCATCATCCATCATGGCCTCTCTGCACCACACATGCAGCACATGCATGCATACATGCATAGACACCCTCACATGCATGCATACATGCATAGACACCCGCGCATGCATGCACACACACATGCGCACATGCATGCATGCATGCATAGGCACCCACGCACACATACATATATGAATGCATGTGCACACATGCACACATGCATGCACACACACATACACACACATGCATCCACACATGCATGCACACACGCATGCACACATGCATGCATGCATGCATGCATAGACAAACACCCACACAAGCATACATGCATGAATGCATGCATGCATGCATACATACGTAGACAACCCACACACACGTGCATGCATGCATGCATGCATACATTCATAAATACATACACACACGCGCGCGCGCATATTGATACAAGCATGCATGCATGCATACATAGACACCCACGCATACATGCATGCATG
>JBBBWG010008002.1:60392-93721 GCA_037176905.1 Azolla pinnata | reverse complement strand
GATCCCGGCCGTCCGTCGCCGCCCGATCCCGGCCGTCCGTCGCCGCCCGATCCCGGCCGTCCGTCGCCGCCCGATCCCGGCCGTCCGCCGCCGGACGATCACAACCGTCCAACGCCACAACCCCATCGGCCGGGCGCAACTCGCGGTTGAACCCGTGTTTTGCTAAAAAACAAGATTAACTCCTGTGTATGATCCATGTGTCGCGGCTTCCCGTCGATCTGTGCCCCGATAAGTATCGGCTGCCTGCGAGCGAATCCGCAAACCCCCGAGAGCTGGTTCGATCCACGTTCTCCGATCGATCGATCGCCCCCTCGTATCTGTCTGCCTATCTTGTCTTGCTTCGAAACACGATGAGCCCCGCTTTTTTCGCGACCGCCTTTTCTGAAAGCCTTCCGTCCGTGCCTCACCCCGGTGCCGACCCGAGATTGTGTGCAAAGCAGCTCGCTGGGCGATCCCGGCATGAGCCTCTGGAAGGAGCATATATGTGCCTTGGAACTCGACTCTCGTGGGCCCTCGTTAGCTCAGCAGGCAGGATCGACGACGCTCCGTTCTTCCTCAAAACTCGTGTTTCTTTCCTACCTCCCATGGGCGGCCTCACTAGTAGCCACTCGCTCTTCTGGTGAGCAGTCGTGGCTTGCTCGTTGGTGAGGATCTTGTTTGAGGTGAGCAACCTTTCGCAGGGATAGATAGACCTTGTGCGCTCGCTCGCTTCCCTGAGATGAAGATCATCATTCGAGTCGCTCGAAATTTTAACCGCCCCGTTATGCCCAACAGACTTGCTTTGGAACATTGGAAGATAATTAATTGTTACTTCGTTGGCAAATCAAAAACTGTCGATTTGTAAACCATTGTCTGTCCCGCTTTTGAAATCGATCAGACTCGCAAGAGGCAAGGTAAAATGGTTTGTGACCACCACACGATTGCATGAGATTCTTCTCCAGTTCCATTTGCATCGAGAGCGCCTCGAAGGAGGAGGGGGGAGTGGCTAATTAGCGCGTAATTGGGCAGAGCTCGTCGATTGTGTTCCTGCTGCTCTGTCTCTCTGCTCTGCAGAATTCATCTTCGTTCAGTGTCGACCGGTTCCGAAACCTTCCGATCGCAACTCCAATGACCATATGCTTTCTTGCTCTGTTCGTGCTCTCTATGGACATGTCGAGAGGCTTTTATGCGTAGAGATATCGACCATGTTCCGAGATTCCAGGAGAACCGTTATTGGGCCGACTCAATGAGTTCTATTCCTGCATAGGATCGATCAAATCCAACTAGACGAGCTCTATTCCTGTAGAGGATCGATCGGATCCAACGAGAATGAATCGATCAAATCCAACTAGACGAGCTCTATTCCTGTAGAGGATCGATCGGATCCAACGAGAATGAATCATTCTATATCATGGATCGATTAGACTCAATGTGTCAGTCAGTCACTCCTCTTCATGGATCTGCTCTTGTCTCCCTGTGTTTCCAGTCTGTTTGGAGAACAACTGGGGCTAGTTTTGTAAATAGTCCTAAATAACACTAATCCTAAAATTGAATATGTTTTTCATTGCTGATTCTAAATATTTGTTTCATGAGAGAGATAATTGTAAATAAATTCTCATGAGAGAGATAATTAGATATAGAACAGAAGGGAGAGAGGGAGAGAGGGAGAGAACTCTCAGAGAAATTTTAGAAGCTTTGCAGCAACTCAGAAAACCCTAACCCTAACCCTAAGCAGAAAGACCCTCCTCTTCTGTTCTGTCCTCGTTCGATTCTGAGACCGCGGAGCCATGTCTGCTAGCAGCAATCTTCCTCGCCGCATCATCAAGGTACGCCTTCCACATTCGCCGCCATTTTTTGTGTTCCTTCCAGCTTGCATCGCTTGTTGATGCTACCCCTGCTTCTATCGAAGCCTCGGGCAACAACAGCCTTCCCTTCCATTGCTTGTTCTTGTTCGTATGGGACTGTGCCTTCTCATATGCCTGTTGTGATCGAGGAGCGCAAATGTTTCTTGCTTCCTGCATTTCCTGACTCGTTTTGAGCATATCCGTGATTTTCGTTGAAGGTAACTGTGAACTCTTCCTGTCAAATTTCCTGTTTTGCTCGATGCGCGCTTTGTTTTTTGCACTTTTTGTGATCCAAGGCGAGCGTTTTTTCTTCCATACATTTTCTTTTCTGTTCCAAGTTCAGCGGGTTTGCTCGTAAAGTCTTGGGTTTGTAATCTTACCTCTTTTTTATGATTCAGGAAACCCAGAGATTGCTCAGCGAACCAGGTAAATAGATATCATGAACTTTTCTGATCTGGTGCATCAGTCTAAAGAAGTGAGAATCTGAACTACAAACTGGATCTTTAATTTTGCTTGTCCCGATTTCAAATGGTAGCTCCTGGGATCAGTGCCTCTCCCTCAGAAGATAATTTACGCTACTTCAATGTCATGATTCTGGGCCCTGCACAGTCTCCATATGAAGGTACGTGCTAGTAGCTGTACGAACAGCGTTTCCAGAGAGAGATGGTTGTAGAGGAATCCCCTGTACATTCAAACGTTGGCATCGAATGCTCGTGGAGCTGATTTTTACCCTTACTTTATAAAGTTTTAGTAATGGTGTGGTGATTGTTCGACTTGGGAACTTTCACTAGTGAACATTAAAATCAAGATAGAACGATGTGCTCTGGAGGCCGAAATCAAATTACTTTTTGATCACGAATATCAATTTTCTTAAAGAGTTGATAGCGATTGAAAGCAGCCCATGCCAGCTAAGTAAACGAATATTGGTAGCCTTCTAGGTTTTCGAAATATGTATAATTATATGTCTGCATTATGTGGCTTTTCTATCGATAACGATTCTGTAGATGGTTTGACAAGCATGAGTGCGGGTCTACGAGGTATGTAAATCGATAGTGATTCTTGAGATTGGTTTTCCAAGGAGTGCATGTCTACTATGTATCAAAATGGGGCTTACTATTGACAATGACTCTTTAGATGGTTCCGAAAGCATGAAGTGTGTGTCTACTATTGATGTAAAGAAAGTTGGTTTGATTTCTTCTTCTGACCACACCACCGTTGCATGTAAGTATCCAAGGCTAACCTAGATATGGTGAGCCATGGGTTCATTACCGGTTTTTTGTATAATATATCCTGTGTACCAGGCCTTTTTGTTGCTCTCCTTGGTTTATGTTGGTTCGAATCCTATGGTAGCAGTCCAGCAGGAATATCTGACTTGCTTTGACATAATGGTCAGCGTGCGGCATTTCTGAAGCTCGGGAAAACCTTTCCCAAAGATATGCCTTCTTCATGTACTCATCAAAGAGTTTGACATCTTTTTATCCTGATGGTGTTATGCCGACCATTTGCACTTGGAAGTTATTGCTAGATAAGTTGACCTTGGGTATAGCAAATGCTCATCCTGCTTTTTGCCGTTGATTGTTGTATGTTGAGCACACTGAGTTATTTAGGTGTTTATGTAAAAATTCCAACTGTCACAAAAGACTCTATGGATTTGTTTGTGATTTTTATTTAAATACTTCCGATAGATTTAGGCACAATAATCGCTACTCGTGTCACATTTGACAGGTGTGAAGGGTACCGTACTCTTTATATTTTGGGCATTTATTAAGACATTAAATCACTTGTGAGCACGAAGTTTCAATGGATGAGGTTTCCAGTCTGGAGCCATGTTTCTTACATTGATGTGTGACCAAAGTAACTTCCTATGATGATGGATGTCTGAACTTAGTAAGGCTCCATGTAATTTAAGTGGGGCATAAAGCTTTTCTGGTGTGATTTTAGTATTGTCATTGGTATCATTGTAACTATTCCTTCTGTTTCTCAATCTGGAGAGGATTACTATTTTAACTGAGTACTTGGCAATTTTAATGCATCGATGTGAATTCCTCCAATGCGCAAAGATGTAAGCTTCAGATTTGAGGAACGATGATATTCTTGATATTTCTGCTAATTATGCTTCATTGTGTGTGTTCATAGGTGGAGTTTTCAAGCTTGAGCTTTTCTTGCCTGAGGAGTATCCTATGGCTGCACCAAAGGTCATATTGTTTGTCTTTGTCTAAAGCTTGTATCTATTCCTTGGTTTTTTACAGTGTGAGACGTACTTTCCTTGTGAGATCTGAACTTTGTTTCGTTCACTTGTTTTGCATTGTCTTTGAACATAGAAAATTTAGAAGGTTTTCAAATTTCGATGCACGTTTTACTGCAATTTCTTTTGTGGGCATCTTTCTTATAATCATTTGGATTCAAAGTTTTCGTCAATACACTTGAATCCATTGTCATGATATATTTTGATTGATGTCCTGGCCCTCTCAAATGAAATGAAATATTTCCTTAAAACACAACACAAGCCAGCATCAATCAAGCTTCACAACCAATGTGACATGGCTCTACAATTCATCTAAAATAGCTGTTTTGCAACACTTCCACCCATCTACTATCTCAAGATCAGCCATTTACTCTCTTGAGCTATCTCATAAATTATATTCCAGCAAATCCAAGCTTAATATTTTTCGGTTTTATCTAAGTCTCTAAATGGATTTTCAATACTATAAGACATTTCTTAAATCCATTTCTTTTACATTTCTTCCAAAAGTGATATTTGAATGGGCATGAAGCAAC
Organism: Azolla pinnata; assembly: GCA_037176905.1. Classification (NCBI taxonomy): domain Eukaryota; kingdom Viridiplantae; phylum Streptophyta; class Polypodiopsida; order Salviniales; family Salviniaceae; genus Azolla; species Azolla pinnata. The sequence goes on along the minus strand of JBBBWG010008002.1, from coordinate 89,120 downwards.
TGACATTTCAAATTCATCCCTAGTATCAGTGGTTTGTCTTCTCACCTGTGTGTGGTCTTAGTGCAATCATCATAGACTTTTGTTAGTTCTATCGATAGTGATATGCATTCTTAAAAGTAAACGTTTCCAGATGGGTAATGTAGAAAACAGCCAGAATCTGATGTAAGCAAACTTTTATAGTTCGTTTCTGTCTTGTTCTCTTGATACTATTTTTGTCTACTACAGCCTGCTTGTTAACAAGGCGACGCCCGTGATGTTCTGTTTTTGTCCTCTTTGCGTATGTCCTGTCTTGATAATACATATTTCTACATGCTATATTTTATTTGGGAGTGAGTTGAAATGCTGTTAGACATTTTCCTGCTGAACTTTGCATGCATGGTGTATTTCACAGGTCCGATTCTTGACCAAAATTTATCATCCGAACATCGACAAGGTATCTATTAAGAAATTTTAATTGTGTGAGAATCACCCTGGCCAAGGCACAGCTTACACAACTCTGTATACAGCTGGGTCGAATTTGCTTAGATATTTTGAAGGATAAATGGAGCCCTGCACTCCAAATTCGAACAGTCCTTTTGAGGTACACAATTTCACTCAATTGTACTGTGCCAAATGTCTGATATAGTCTAAAACATTTGAGTCTTAACAATGAGAGTGTATTTTGTAGTATTCAAGCACTTCTCAGTGCACCGAATCCAGATGATCCTCTTTCTGAAAACATAGCCAAACATTGGAAAAGTAATGAAGGCGAGGCTGTAGAGACAGGTAATCTTCATATGTAATGCTCAATCTTAATATGCTATAAAGTTTGTTGAAGTTTGTCCCTTAGAGACAGTTGCAACTTACTTCAACAAGCAGGGGTATTGACAAGCCAGTAATTTTGACTACTGACATTAAGAAATATCCTGGGAAACCCGTGTTAAGATTTAATCCTCTGTTTATTTCCTTTGCAGCCAAAGAATGGACCCGGTTATATGCCAGTGGGGCTTAAGAGGCCAATGAATCATTTGGGTTATGTATCAGTGTACGAGCATCTTATATTCACCATAAGGGGGTTTCAATTCAAGTAAGCACAACAGGCGATGGGCAAATTTAATCTAAAGAATAAAGTCACTTGATTGCCGTGGTTCTCTACTTTTCTAGCTTTAACATCTCTCACATATTGTTAGCAAACGTTGGGGGCATATAGCATTGTCTTAAAGGGTTTTTGGAAAGCTACATATGAACTGGTTTTTCTGCCATGATATATTCTGTGATGGGTCCCCAAACTCGGTGTATTTGGAAGACGGATTGCCTGAAATATTCAAACATACATTTTAATGTGCTATTAAGGTTCTAATGTTGGACGGAGAGATGTTACAGAACGCCCGGACCATATATATGTATCAAGGTAATAGGATGGGCACTGCTGATACACCCCACTAAAAGAAAGAACAAACAAAAGAGATGTAAGCTTTTTGTCAGAACTTAAAGCTACAGAGAATCTCGAGATTCGTGTTAATGATGTGATTTCCCCTCCCCCTCTCATGCTCTTTGCATCTCCAAGGTAAGGTTCCACTATCTTCCTTTCTGTTTTCAGGCTTACTCCCTGCAGAGGAGGATTATTTCTAAAAGTGGGGAGTGCTGTATTTCATAAGAACAGTCAATAAATAGATCAGACCTTAAGGCTATGGAATAAATTTACCGTGTCATGCTCTATCTTGTGGAACATGCATGAATGTACCCTGTGAAATTCAGAGGTTATTTATTTTTTCTAGACTGTTTTTGCTGTTCTTGATTGACCTCAACTGGGTTAGTACAAGTGCAGTTAAACAATGTGTGGAAGCTATCACGTGTCCTTAAACAAAAGGTAACAGCATTGAATCGTCTATAAAACAACTAATTAAATGAAAATGCTGCGTTCAATTCATATTCTTTGTTCCTTGAGATAACTGTGAGGAATAAAGAACTTTGTTCAGGTGTAGAGCTTTTAATTAGCAACCACCATCATCATCATGCCTTGATTCTTTTGCGCTCTATGTTTGTTATCAATGAGGTTTTATGGACAGTACATGTATGTCTTATTGGGCTCCAAGCCCAACATTTTGTGTCACAACATGGCAATACAAAAAGCTATTATTGCAATGTTGATAGATTCAGTAGCGGCGATCTGATGCAACTGGGGGAATTGCCAGATCAACTTTCCTATATCTAGCCTCCATTACATGTGAAGACAAATCAAAATCAGGCTTATTGCTATCCTGATCCTAAATGAGTGTATTGCTGAGACATCTTGTGTGGGATGAGCTATTTGCTAGGCAGCTGATGAGGTGTGCTGAATCGGGTTATCGAGAGAAGTGGCTGGACTTATTTGTGAATGAAAGTTACCAAGAGTTTTAGTGGCTGTTTGGCTGCTTTGTGCATTGTCAACTCATCGATGGCGCTATCTGAATGTCGAACAAATCGTCTCCTTCTCTAAGTTTGACAATTGACAGATCAAAGATTAGATTGTGTCCATAGCCATCAAAGATCAGATTGTGCTTTTGGTACAAACGGAAAAGCTTCCTGGCCGAAGATCAGAAGCGTTCCATAATTGGTACTTGTGTGGGTTGTAAATCTTTAAGAGATCTGTTTGACAGCAATCTATAACTTGCAAGCGACTCGGTTTAACCGGTTTGGAGCTGGTTAAGCTGACTATGTACTTTTTTTTTTCCCTACAAAAATGTAAAAAAATATTGACCTCGATGTAATGTTTGGCCTAAACCAGTTTAAGTCTTAATCGGTTTGGCATAAACCAGTTGGAAGTCTTAACTGTGTTTGGCCTATATTGTTTAAGTCTTAATCGGTTTAGCTTAAGCTGGTTTAAGTCTTCATCGATTTGAAACAGCTCAAGCTCGAGTTTTCTTAAACGGCTCATGTTTAAACAGGTTCGCCGGTGATGTCCCCGACTGATTAAGCCCAGCTGAGCTGTTGTCGATACCCAGCTACAGCTCGGAAGATCTCAGAAAGCAGCATCGATGCTGTTGATATGCTTCAACTGTAGCTCTTGCTGCTTGCAGAAGAATCGATTCGTATGCATGTGTATGTGTGCGATGGTTGGAGCCTGGTGTTCATACATCCATGCATGCATAAGATACATACGGATGGTGAGTGAATGCATGTGTAGAGATACAACAATGTATGCTGAGATACAACAATGTATGCTGAGATACGGAGTGAATGTATGTATGTACATGCATTATAAAGGACGTGCATACATACATCTGTATGTATGTATGTATGTAGAGATACGGAGTGAATGTATGTACATCCACGCACATACATCATCATGCAGACGCACATACATACATCCATGCAGGCATGCATGCATATAGCGATGTAGGTAAAAGATCATGTACAGAGAATGGATATACATACGGACGTATATACGTATCTATACAGGGTATACATACGGATGTATATACATATCTGTATATGGTATACATACGGACGTATATACGTATCTGTATAGGGTATACATACGGAAGTATATACATATCTGTATAGGGTATACATACGGATACACTACGGTGCAGTGGAGGAGGAGGAGGAGGAAGAAGAAGAAGAAGAAGAAGAAGAATCAGCAGCGGCAGAGGAAGCACTAGCAGCAGAAGCAGAAGAAGCAGTAGCAGCAGAAGGAGAAGGAGAAGAGGAGGAGAAGGAGAAGGAGAAGGAGATGCGGATTGCTGTGGAGGGATGCGCGCATGGCGATCTCGACAACATCTACGCCACTCTGCAACACCTCGAGCGGGCGAACGGCATCAAGATCGACCTCCTCATCTGCTGTGGCGACTTCCAGGTTCTTCTTCTCCTCCTCCTCCTTCTTCCTGCCGTGGTTCTTCCAGGTCTGAAACCTTTGGAAAGACTGATGGAGGGCAGGCACTAAACAGTGCCTTTTTCTGTCTTCAGTTTAGAATCTGCATGTATAGTCTGTTCCTCCTAACTCGAGTACATTTGAATGTGTCACAATTCCTTCAGCTTCTGTCCATTGGGGCTTTCCTGATGTGGATCAATGCCCGAACCCCCCGAAGCTTCAGTCATTTTCTGATTATTCGTCTAAACATCCAGTTTCATGTGTTCCTCACGTAGAATTTTTCTCAAAAAACTGTCATACAGGCTGTCCGAAACGAGGAAGACCTTCGTTCTATGGCTTGCCCTGACAAATATAAGTGTATGAATAGCTTCTGGAAGTATTACTCTGGGCAAGAAGTCGCTCCTTATCCCACTTTATTCATTGGTGGTAACCATGAAGCTTCAAATTACTTGTGGGAACTGTGAGTTTCTTTTATCCTTATTGGCTTCCAGGCGTGCTTCTTTTATTCATCCCCTATTAAATGAAGTGCTCTTCACCTTACATAATTTTACTGTTGCCATACGAAATCTTCTGTTTTCTCCTTGTTTGATTTCCTGATGTAGCTTTTCTTCCATTTGGGATAAGAAATCATGTGAGCTTAGAGTTCATCTAGTAATATCTCCAAATCTTCATCACTGTCGTATATGAGAGTAACTGGAAGAAAATTTTTCTCAATGATTTAGCGCCAAACCTTTATAGTTTGGTTCACGTATTCAGCTGCCAGAATTTGACTACTATTGCACAAAGTCTTTTTGATGTGCATTCCTTGAGGTGAGCATCGATGTTGTATAGATAATCATCTATTCAAACTATTGACTATGCACATACTTGGATTTTTCTTGTTTCTGAATTCTTTACAGAAAACTTTAGGTTTCCAAAATATTTCTCAAGAATCAAGCTGTTCATGTCCGCGTGTATCCATTTTTTGAGCATTGAAATTGCTTGCAAAATATTTGAATAAAAGCATTTGAATCAATTGAAAATCTGTTTGCGTGATGCCGTAACCTAATTGAGTACCCAAAGATGGTTTATTTTGAGTTTTAGGACGAGGCATGTCAAATTGTGTTTCCGTTCTGGATTCTTTGAACTGAAATAGCATTTTTCTGTCTTCCCTGCTCCTGGTATTGTTTTGTCTTAACTGCTGTATTTGTTTTGCTTTGTATCATGAGGTAGCATGTGAAGTTATGATCCCATGCTGGGTCTCTTATGCTGTTTTGATCTTAAAATCACGTCTAAATTCTATAAAATCGTTACAAAGTGTTTTATCAAAGTGTGAACATTTAGTATTGATAACTTAACACGCTTATGTATAAAGTCACATGGGTTGAAGACTTCTCAAATGTCTGAAAGTGCCTAGGTATTATGGAGGATGGGTTGCCCCCCGTATATATTTTCTTGGATATGCTGGAGTACTTCGCTTTGGAGGTGTACGAATTGGCGGACTCTCTGGAATTTTTAAGCGCCACCACTACCAGGCAGGCAAGTTAATTAGTTACTTTATTGTGTATTTAAGAGAAATGGCGAAACTAACAGGGAATCAGAAGACCTGAAAAAAATAAAGCAGTAGATGATTAGACACTGTTTTGTCATAAATGAAAGCATCAGTGATGAATTATGCTCAAAAAGTATATGTGCAGGTCATTTTGAGCGCTCTCCATATAATGCAAATGAATTACGGTCAGTATATCATATACGGGAATATGATGTGCACAAACTCATGCAACTTCAAGAACCATTAGACATTTTCCTTACACATGACTGGCCTCGCGGTATTGTTAAGTTTGGGGATATGAAAGGCCTTCTTCGGCATAAACCTTTTCTTGAGGAAGAGGTATGCATTTGCTTTCGTATGTGTGAGGTACACATGTATACACCATATTGTGGGTTGGGCCTGAGGTATCTGATCAGCAACAATAGATGATATATTTCACTCTTGTAGGTGATGAATGGTACTTTAGGGAGTGAACCAGGGGAAAGACTTCTACACAAGCTGAAGCCTTCTTACTGGTTTGCAGCCCATCTGCATACTAAGTTTGCAGCTCTTGTTCAGCACAGTGGGGGAGAAATCACGAAGTTTCTTGCATTAGATAAATGTCTTCCCAATCGTAATTTTTTACAAGTGAGATGTGCCTCTATGTACTGAATCTAGATGATCACATGGGTTGTGTATGAAGATGTATTCTGACAATCAATTCATTGTTTGAAAGGTTATTGAGGTGCCTGCTGATGACAACACTCCAGAATTCAAGCACGACGAAGAGTGGCTAGCTATCACCAGGGCATATAATCCATATTTTCCATTGACCTCAAGATGGTGCATATTACCAAGGTTGTTTGTCCAGGCATTTGCTGACTTCTTTTTCTGCAAAAAATGATGCGAGATATATTATTTGTGCATGTTTGCCTAGTTCCCAAAAAGTGGAGCTAATGCTGTCCACAAAAAATGATGCGAGAAATGTTATTTCTGCCTATTTTTGGCTAGTTCCCAAGATGTGGAGCTGAGTATGCATCGAGACTGGATCAAGAAAAAGCTTGTGGAGGTTGGAGTCATAATCCCTACGGACTTTGTAGCAACGGTTACACCTTATAATCCCAATAGGAAAACTCCCCTGAATGGAGTAGCAGGTTTGTAGCTGCATCAGTTTCTAAGGTTCCTGTCTGGTTTTGAGCTGTTATCTTGTGAAAGCGATGAGATATTTTTACAGGAGATGTATTGTTAGTAACATATTTTATCAGATTTTTTAATTTTTGCATTATAATGGATACCCTATTTTCTTGTGTTTACTAATCTAATAGAATTAACATAGTGACCATACATTCTTAACAGGTCATGTTAGGAATCCTTTTACGGAGTACTTATTGCAAATTCTGGAGTTACCATATGTTCTTGATGATAGACCCAGTAACCCTGTTGGAGGATATGAACCAGACAAAAATGGCACAGCTTTTCTGAGAGGTACAATAATCATCAAAGAGATAAAAACAAGTTTTATATATGTCTGCATGAAGTAAGAAACTTTTCGTGTCTTACAAGCTGGTTCTTTCTGCAGATCCCAGTGAGATTTTATTGGATGACTTGGATGATGATCTGCTACCGGATGATGGGGATGAGGTTTAGGTTAACAGTTTAGCCACTGATGACTAACAAAACTGAAACGTCTTTTAGAGGTTTTTACTGATGACAAACTATCATGTATCCTATTCTCAGAAAGAAAGCATGATATATTAATGAAATTTACGGATCGCACATTTTCATTAATTAGGTAAATTGCCTTGTAGCATATAGAAGGTGAACAAAACTCGATCACAGTTCGAACCATTGGCAAGGAAATTAGCACATGATGAGATCATTGGTTAGAGAAATTGATCCCCAATTGTATTCTAGGGGATGAATATATTTGATCGGACTATTTGACTTATTGGCAAATTACAAGAAATTTTGGTGGAAAAATTTTAGACTATATCAAATGACTTTTCATTTAATATGTTTTGTAAAACATGGAAATCAATAGAATGAAAGGCTCCAGCAAAAATGTTTAAATTATAATCTAAATTCTTATAATTCTAGAAATTTCAGCTAAAAACAAGACTTATGTACCAACTTCAAAAATAATATAGTGACTAATCTGAAAAATATCATTCAAATTATATTTTAAATCATGTGTTAATTGCTTAAAATTCCAAAGCTTTTTGTAAAATGTCAAATTAATGGTGATCGTGCAGCCTAATAGACAAGGCACTCGCCTTTGGAGTAGGTTTGAGTCCCACCATGATTGACGTTTTCAATAATTCTTGACATTTGAATGTGTCCCATACCATGTGGGATATGATTAATGTTTATTATTTGGGTTAATGGACAAGTCACATATGTCTGATTGTGGGTTTGAGGAAGTTCAAACTAATTCATGCATTTTAATATGTTTTGTAAAACTTAGAAATTAATAGAAAGAAAGGCTCTAGAAAAGATGCTTAAATTATAATCTAAATAATGTGCTAAATTATTATAATTCTAGAAATTTGAGTTAAAAACAAGACTAATGTACAACTTCGAAAATAATATAACAAATCACCTGAAACATATCATTCAAATTATACTCTAAATTACACGTTTAATTATTTAAATTTATAAAGTAATGTCAAATTAACATGATGGTGTGGGCTAATGGACAAGCGTTGCCTTTGGAGCAGGAGATTGTGGGTTCAAGTGCCACAATGATTAAGGATTCAATAATTCTCAACATTTACATGAGTATGTGTCCTATGACTTGAAAAATGATGTACTAAACTCATGAAAAATAAATATAGTAGAATGTGATGAACTAGCTTATGTTTGGAGTGGGAGATTGTGGGTTCAAGGAAGTTCAAAAGTCATGCGAAAAAATAAATTCGCATTTGAATATGTTTTTTAAAACTTAGAAATTAATGGAATAAAAGCCTCCAAAAAAATGTTTAAATCATAATCTAAATCGTGTGTTAACTTATCTTATGATTCTAAGAATTTGAGCTACAAATGAGACTAATAAACAACTTCAGAAATAATATAATGATCATTTAAAAAATATCATTCAATTTTTTTTCGAAATTATATCTTGTCATTAGTTAAGAAAAACAGCCAACAGTGGTAGTTGAGTATTTACACTTAGAAAAAGAAACACCACTAGTACATTATGGGTGGAAACAACAAACTGTGCTTTTAATTACTTTAAGTTCTAAATTAATTAGTCAAATATCATATGGCCTAATGGATGGGTCCCACCGTCATTAAGGTTTCAATAATACTTGGTATTTTAATGTATTCCATAACTTGAAAATGATGAATTATCTTAAAAAATACCATTCGAATTATAATGTTAATCGCGCGTTTAATTGCTCTAAATTCTAAGAAGTTTTGTAAAATGTTACATTATGGTTGATCATGTGGCCTAATGGACAATGCACTCACCTTTGGAGTAGGAGATTGTGGGTTTGAGTCTCACCATGATTGAGGCTTCAATAATTCTCGAAATTTGAATGTGTCTTATAACTTGAAAAATGATATATAAATCAAATGAAAATGAAATATAATAGAATACAATTATGGTTTCTTGTTTAGGCTAATAGACAATTCGTTCATGTCAAGAGTGGGAGATTACGAGTTCAAGAAAGTTTAAATAATTTATGTAAGAAAATAAATTCACATTTAATATGTTTTGTAATTGAATGAAAGGCAGAGAGATGTTTGATTACGTGTCCTATAACTTGAAAGACAAATCTCAAATATAGTAAAATATGATATAAGTTGTTCTCGATGTGTCCTAGAACTTGAAGGACAAATCTCAAATATATTAGAATATTATTCAGGTTTGTTATTTGGGCTAATGGACAAATCCTTTATGTTTTAGGGCAAGAGACACGACTTAAAAAGTAAAGCTTTGTAAAAAATGAGTAAGAGAGGAAAAGGGCGATTGCCTTCATCAAAAAGCTCATAGCTCTCTCGTGTGCTATTGAATTTCAGAGTTCAAACACTTAAATCAAAGTATTGCAGTAGGCTATCATATGACACAAAAAAGCTTGAATTTTGAAACTCATGGCAAGAGAGATGACTTAAAAAGTAAAGCTTTCTAAAAAATGAAGAAAAGGGGGAATAAGGACGACTGCCTTAATAAAAAAGCTCATAGCTCCCTCCTGTGATATCAGATTTCAGAGTTCAAACACTTCAACCAAAGTCATCACAAAAGCTATCCTATGGCACAAAACAATTTGAAATTTAAAATTCAGGGCGAGAGACACGACTGACAAAGTAAAGCTATGTTAGAAATGAGGAAGGGACCGACCAAGGCGACTAAGTTTTTCAACTGTTTTTCTCACCCCGAGTTTCCAAATCCAAGCTTTTTTGTGGAATTGCATAGCTTGGTTCGAGGGCTTCGATTCAAGCTAAAAAGCTCGAAAATCTCATATTACGAGGGAGCTATGAGGTTTTTGGTGAAGGCGGTCGCCCTCGTCGATCATTTCCTTACTTCTAACACATCTTTACTTTTTCAACCGTTTCTCTCGCCCTGAGTTTTAAAATCCAAACTTTTTTGTACCATTGCGTAGCTTAGTGCGAGGCCTTTGATTCGAGCAAAACAACTCAAAAATCCAAGATCACACGAGGGAGCTATGAGCTTTCTGATGAAGGAAGTCGCCCTGGTTGGTCCCTTCCCCAGTTCTGACACATCTTTACTTTTTCAGCCTTTTCTCTCGCCCTGAGTTTCCAAAACCAAACTTTTTTGTACCATTGCATAGCTTGCTCTTTTGCGCTTCGATTCAACCCAAAAAACTCGGAAATCCGAGATCACACGAGGGAGCTATAAGCTTTCTGGCGAAGGTAGTCGCCCTGGTCGGTCCCTTCCCCAGTTCTAACACATCTTTACTTTTCCAGCTGTTTCTCTCACCCTGAGTTTGAAATTCAGAACTTTTTTGTACGATTGTATAGCTTGCTATAAGGGCTTTGATTCAAGCTAAAAAACTCAGAAATTATAGATCACACGATTGAACTATGAGCTTTTTGGTGAAGGCAGTCGCCATGGTTGGTCCCTTCCCCAGTTCTGACACATCTTTACTTTTTCAGCCGTTTCTCTCGCTTTGAGTTTCAAAATTCAAGATTTTTTGTGGCATATAATTGCTTGCTGCGAGGGGTTTCGTTTAAGACTTTGAGCTGATAAATCCGATATCACACGAGGGAGCTATAATCTTTTTGGTGAAGGCAATTGGTCCCTTCCTCATTTCTGACAAAAACCTACTTTTTCAGCTGTTTCTCTCACCCCGACTCTCAAAATTCAAACTTTTTTGTGCCATATGATAGGTACTATGAGGGTTTTGATTCAAGTGTTTGAACCCTTAAATCCAATATCACTTGAAAGAGCTATGAGCTTTTTGGTGAAGGCAATCGCCCTGGTCAGTCCCTTCCTCAGTTCTGACACATCTTTACTTTTACAGCCATTTCTCTCGCCCCAAGTTTCAAAATTCAAACTTTTTTATTCTATTTAATAGCTTGCTGCAAGGGCTTCGATTTAAGAGTTAAGTTCTAAAATCTTATATCACACGAGGGAGCTATGAGCTTTTTGGTCAATGCAATCGCCCTGGTTGGTCGTTTCCTCATTTCTAACAAAGCCCTAGTTGTTCAGCCGTTTCTCTCGCACTGAGTTTCACAATTCACAATTTTTTGAGCCAGATGATAGCTTATTGCAAGGGCATTGATTCAAGTGTTTGAGCTCTTAAATCTAATATTACACGAGCGAGCTATGAGCTTTTTGGTACAGGCAGTCGCCGTAGTCAATCTTTACTTTATCTGTCTTTTCTCTCGCCCTGAGTTTCAAAATTCAAGCTTTTTTGTATCATATTATAGCTTATTACGAGGGCTTTGATTCGAGGGTTTGAGCTATGAAATCAATATTACATAAGGGAGCTATGAGCTTTTTGGTGGCGGCGGTAGCCCTGGTCGGTCCATTCAGCATTTCTAACATATCTTTACTTTTTCAGCCGTTTCTTTCGCCTTAAGTTTCAAAATTAAAGTTCTTTTGTGCCTAGTTTGTTATCGTCGATTCACCTATTTGATCTCTCAAATCCGGTTTCATACGAGGACGCTTTGAGCTTTGTACTGCAGGCGGTGGCTCGTGTCTTTTCTTAGCTTATTTCTGCGACTACTTCAATTTCCCCTCATGTCTCTCACACTGAATTTAATAGTCTAGATCTTTAAAGCTAATAGCATAGCACGCTTCCAAAGCTTTGATTCATGTCTTTGTAATCTGAAATTGGATTTTATTCGAGGACGCTATGAGCTTTCTAATGCAGGTGGTCGCTCTTTTATATTGTTACCTTATTTCTGTCACAACTTTAGTTTTTCCTTCGTGTCTCTCGGATTGAATTTAAAAATTTAGATCCTCAAAGACTATAGCATAGCCTACTTCTTTAGATTTGATTCACCTATTTGAACACGTAAATCCAATTTCATACGAGAACGCTATGAGCTTTTCAATGCAGGTAAACGTTCATGTCTATTCCTGCCTTATTTCTACCACGACTTCAATTTTTCCTTTGTGTCTCTCGTCTTGAATTTTGAAATTTAGACCTGCAAATCTCGTAGCATAGCCTACTTATTTAGCTTTGATTCACCAGTTTGAACTCTCGAATCTGATTTCATACCAGGAAGCTGTGATCTTCTAATGCAAGCAGTCGCTCGTCTTTTATTGCCTTATTTCTGCCAAACTCCACTTTTACCTTTGTATCTCTCGCCCTGAATTTCGAAATTTAGATCTTCAAAACCCATATTATAGCTTACTTCCTTATCTTTGAAGGAGTTATTTGAACTCTCAGATTCGGTTTCATACAAGGACGCTATGACCTTATCTTTGAATGAATTATCTTAAGAATATCATTCAAATTATAATCTTAATTGTGCGTTTAATAGCTTTAAATTGTAAAACCTATAGTAAACATATATAATTAAGGATGATCGTGTGGCCTAATGGACAAGGCGCTCGCCTCCAGAGCGGGAGATTGTGGGTTTGAGTCCCGCCATGATCGTGGTTTCTAAAGTTGTCCATTTTAAATAGTTCTTGTGACTTGAAACATGAGATTGTGGGTTCGAGGATGTTCAAAATAATTCATGCAAAGTAACAAAACTAAGAAATTTGTAGATAAAAGGATCCAAAAAAAATGTTTATATTACAATGTAGATCATGCACTAAATTATCTTATAATTAGACTAGAAATTTTAGTTAAAAACAAGACCAATGTACACTTTTTAAAATAATAAATCTGTTGAAGAATATCATTTGAATTATAATCTAATCACGCATTCAATTGCTTTAAAATCCAAACCTCTGTCAAATTAATGTTGATCATGTGGCCTTATGAACAAGGCACTCACCTCCAGTGCGGATCAACGTTTCAAGAAAATGTTTTGAAGATTTGAATATGTATTATGTAGCTTGAAGAATAATATAGTGCTTCATATGAAAAATATTGTTCAAATTATAAATTAAATCTTCCACTTAAGTAGCTTTAAATTCTAGAAGTTTGAGCAAGAGTCAAAGGAAATGATTCAAAGTGTTTACCTGCTTCTTTAGCTTTGATTGATGTACTTGAACTTTGAAATCCGATTTTATACGAGGACGTTATAAACTTTTTAATGTAAGCGGTCACTCGTGTCTGTTCTTGCATTTTTCCTAATACAACTTCATTTTTTCCTATATGCTCTCATCTTGAGTCTCGAAATTTAGATCTTAAAAGCATGTAATACAGCCTACATCTTTAGCATTGTTCACCCATTCGAACTCTCAAATCACATTTAATACGAGGGTGCTATGAGCTTTTTAATGTAGGTGGTAAATCCTATCTGGTCCTACCTTATTTTTGCCACAACTTCAGTTTTTCTTTCGTGCCTCTTGCACTGAATTTCAAAATTTAGATCTTTGAATCTCGTAAGATTTTCTGCTTCTTTATCATTGATACGCCTATTCGAACTCTGAAATCTAGTTTCTTACGAGGACGCTTTGAGCTTTGTAAGGAAGGCAGTTGGTCTTGTCTGTTTTTGCCTTATTTTTGCCACAACTTCAATTTTCCTTCGTGTCTCTCGCTTGGAATTTAGAAATTTAGATCTTTAAGCCCATAAGATAGTCAACTTCTTTACCTTTGATTCACCTCTTTGAACTCTAAAATCCGATTTCATACAAGGACGCTATGAGCTTTCTAATGTAAGCGGTCGCTAGTGTCTATTTCTACCTTATTTCTACCTCAACTTCACATCTTCATTCGCTCTTTCGTCCTTTATTTCGAAATTTAGATCTTTGAAGCCCATAGGATAGCCTACTTATTTAGCTATGATTCATCTATTTGAACTCTCAAATCAGATTTCATATGAGGGCGCTATAAGCTTCTTAATGCAGGCGGTCGGTACTGTCTGGCCTTGCCTTATTTCCGTCGCAACTCCATTTTTCCTTCATGTCTCTCGTCCTGAATTAGAAATTTAGACCCTGCCACAACTTCAGTTTCCTCTCTTGTCTCTCACATTAAATTTACTAGTCTAGATCTTTAAAGCTGATAGTATAACATACTTCAATAGCTTTGATTCACGTCTTTGTACTCTCAACTTCGATTTCATACGAGAACGCTATGAGCTTTCTAATGCAAGTGGTCGCTCTTTTATATTGCTGCCTTATTTCTGTTACAACGTTAGTTTTTCCTTCGTGTCTCTCGCATTGAATTTAAAAACTTAGATCCTCAAAGACTATACCATAGTCTACTTCCTTAGATTTGATTCCTCTATTTGAACTTGTAAATCCAATTTCAGACGAGAACGCTGTGAGCTTTTTAATGCAGGTAAACGCTCATGTTTGTTCCTACCTTATTTCTACCACGACTTCAATTTTTACTTCATGTCTGTTGTCTTGAATTTTGAAATTTAGACTTGCAAATCTCGTAGCATAGCCTACTTATTTAGCTTTGATTCACCAGTTTGAACTCTTGAATCTGATTTCATACCAGGAAACTATGAGCTTCTAATTCAAGTAGTCGCTCATCTCTTACTGCCTTATTTCTGCCATAACTCCACTTTTACCTTTGTGTCAATTTAGATCTTCAAAACCCATATTATAGCTTACTTCTTTACCTTTGAAGGAGTTATTTGAACTCTCAGATTCAGTTTCATACAAGGACGCTATGATCTTATTTTTTAATGAATCATCTTAAGAATATCATTCAAATTATAATCTTAATTGTGCGAGTCCTACGGTAACCATGATCGAGGTTTCAAAAATTCTCGATGTTCGAATAATTCTTGTAACTTGATAAACAAATGTAATAGTATAGTATTAACGTTTGTTATCTATGCTAGTGGACAAGTCGCTTATGCATGGAGTGGGAGATTGTGGGTTCGAGGAAGTTCAAAATAATTCACGCAAAAAAATAAGGTTGCAAAAATAATAATTCATAGATGAAAGGCTACAAAAAAAAAGTTTATATTTCAATCTAAATTATGTTATAATTAGACTAGAAATTTTATTTTAAAACAAGATTACTATCCACTTTTAAAAATAATATAATGAATCAACTGAAGAATATCATTCGAATTATGATCTAATCACGCATTTAATTACTTTACAGCCCAAACCCTTTAGTAAAATGTCAAATTAATATTGATCATGCGGCTTTATGAACAAGGCACTCACCTCCAGTGCAGATCAACGTTTCAAAAAATGTTCTAAAGACTTGAAGATGTACTATGTAGTTTGAAGAATGATATAGTGATTCATGTGAAAAATAATGTTCAAATTATAAATTAGCTTTAAATGCTAGAAGTTAATAATTCAGAGTGTTTACTTTGAGATACGACTTAGAAGGAAACAAAAGCAGAGTGTTTACTTTTAGATTTAAAATGTTCTTGAGATCTTACAAGTATACTGTTTCTGGGGTCCTAAGCTCTTAGTATGGCTCCAAAAGCACAATGATGGAAGACAGTCCATCATCGAGCAACTAGCTCCAGAATATTGATACTGTATCTAATTTCAACTAATTTAATCAAGGTATTACTTTGTTCTATAATAATCAGAAAGCATGAAATTAATCGTACACACCAGATGCTTCATACTGAGCTCTGAACTACACCAGATTACAAAAGAAAACATGTGCCCCATGTCACCTCACTTAGCAAAACTTGAGGTATACATAGTTTTGCATGTTGCCTTGGTTTGGCATTCCATATATAATGATGCCAGAATGAGCACATAAATTGAAAGAGAAATTGATTATTATGCATCCATGGAAGACTAAATACAAATATGGAGATATAGATCCCAACACACCCGAATATGCATGCATGACCCTTGGTCGATATATCTTCCAACCTCTGAACATCACAGATTTGATCCTGCATTCAACTAAATTATCATAATTTTTGGCGTTCAAGTGATTGATCAATCAAGAAAAGGAGATCTTCAAAGTCCGAGAATTCAGGATGTAGCTGCCAAAGATAAACGTGGAAGTCAGTAAAATTGGAAGTTATTTTAAAAGTATTACACCATTGTAACTTGTAGCTTAACATGTCATGAATCATTACCCTGAGGGTTTGGCTATATGCATTCCATAAACGCGGGTCACCTCGGAAAATATCTAGTAAGACCTGCAATTTGTTCAACAGTCTATGATTTATAAAACTTGTCATAATAATTATGATGAAGAGTGATATTTGACCCTATTTCCTCGTATGTTAAACTTTCTACTATATAATCTGTAAAAAAGAAACATATTAAGTTTCGCATCTCACTTCCGTGCGTCTTAACAGAGTTGCAAGCACAACAATCCATTCTTTGAATCCAACAGTGCACATATGCGCCAAGAGAAACTCAGCATCTAAGCGGCTTTGCAGCATATTCATATCTAGCTGCCAAGTTCAAGATAAAACAGAATTTAGTTAGGGCTCACAAGTTTAGGCTTCCAAACAACTGGAAATGATAATGTAGAATTGTCCTTTTTAACAGAAACTATCTTTCTTTTGCATGGCGCTCAAGAAATAACCATAGTCAGACAGAGGTTACAAAATGTAGACTACGATTGTTTATGCACAGCCTTACGCAGGCAAAAGTATACACAGGTATTGATGATACTCATAAAAAGTAAAAAAGTCAGAATTTCTTATCCAGATGGATAAAAAAGTAAAACATTAGAATCTCAATTAAAAATCTACGGCTTATATAAAGTAAATTCCAATGAAAATTTCATAGACCTTTTGACCAACAATCTGTAGTGCAGATGGAAAATCCTGTAAACGAGCAGATCTGCCACTTGATGATTGCAAGAATTCCTAAGAAATATGAAAAGCAAAAATGAAAAGAAGGCAACAATGAATTTGATTCACAAGTATGATGCAGCGTAACCATCTTTTAAATGTTGAATAGAATGTACCGTCAAGTCAAATTGGGTGCCTTTGACAAAGGCAACAAGTTCACGAAGCATCTTATTAGCCATAAGGTAGCCAGCATGATTCTCCAAGATTCTCTTGACAGTTGCTACATGAGCACTTGGTTCCCTTGTAGAAACACTATTCATACAGATTCTTACTCAGGACTGAAAGTGAGCAGTTCCTTTTTTTATCAAAATTAATACTACTTACCATATTTTCAGCAGAATGACATTCTAAATAAAAATGTGTATTGATAAAACTGTAATATTATGGTAATTGCTGCACCACATTTTACAACCTTCAGAATCCCTTTAATCCCAGAAACAAATCAGCTCTCACAACCTTTGAGTTACTGATTGGGAAGAACATTCATAGCTTGTATGTAAAATGATCGTGTTGTGTTTGTAATCGAACTAAACTTGTCTGGTTTGAAAGGTGGTGAAAAGGTTATGATTGTCTTAACTGATATTGGTTTCAGCCCACCTTTAATACAAGAAAAGGGACTAGAGGTTTTAGATAGTAAACACTTCTATATTCATACTCTGGACGGTTAATAATTATCACCAGATTTATTTACTGCAAGACTGTAACATTTAAATACATTATAGTAGCCATAAAATTTTCCATCATTCATAATTCAGGCATCTAGTTCCAAAGAATGTACAGCTAGATATATAGTTCCTCAGTAGAAGTATTCATAAAGAACCTAAAGAGTATAAAGAACAATGTTCACTGAGAAGATTCTTCATTGAAAGTCAAACTAGCAGTACCTTTTTTGACTTGCAGAAGAGGTCAATGTTTCCTTGGCTGGACTTGAGCGAAACAGCCCTAGAAACCGGCTTGGTCTTCTCTCTTGTTCCCCATTTGAAATTTCTATTTCCCTTCCAGAACGAAGAAGGAAGCGTACCTTTAACATAAAAAATGGAAAACACAGAATATCCAAGCCAAAGTCAGAAACGTGTAAACAAATAAGAATACCAATTGCCTAGGGAAGGAAAGAAGTGATTCTTAGCTTAGGATACATACCAGCTCTCCTGCAAGTTCATACATGGATTCTTCCAATGTGGCCTACAGTTAACCTTTTTCCAATGAATGCTTGGCTTTACGAAAAGGAAATAATTCATAAAAAGTAGAAACATACTTGCAGAAGGCGTAGTGCATTGTACTGGCTAACAGGTGTACCCTCCAGCTTTTCGATTACCTAGCACAAAAGCAAGGGGTAAACTACACAGGTTATACTATGCATTCATATGATGTATACGACAATAGGCAGTGACACAAATAATAAAGCTTTAGATAATAAAAAGGATAGGAAGATAGAAAAAGAAATGAAGCCTTAAGAATTCACACATTCTCCATATGAATATTATTAACTGGATTCCCATACCAATATATAGCCAGCAGCAGTTCGGTAGCAACGCCTTTTGAAACATTCATCAAAGAGCCTGAGGTAGTAATATAGCAAGAATGTCAGCGTTTATGGGTGCATACAGTCAAATCAATCAAGCTTCCCCATATATTGACCAGGAAGCAGGTACCAGGAGGTACAACTACATCTCACTAGCATCGAGAGGGGAAGGTTTCATACTCTGTAGACTTTCCAGCAGCAGTGAAAAGATCACTCCAGTGTCTTCCATCGGTCTTCCTTGCAACACTGACTACCACATCTAAATAATCTGAGAAGTTCCGGATTAAGTCACAAGTTTGGTGCAACAAATTAGAAGGATCTGACATGATGACGGCAGTAGAATCTGCTTTACTAGAGTTCTGACTGTCAATAAAAGGAAAACAATTATCATAAATATCCATAACATGATGCATCTAAACAAGCACCGAAAATACAAATTTTTGTAACAAATAATCTCACGCAGTAAGAACTAATGAGGTATTGATGTTAATGAAACTATCTAGCTAGCTCAAAAAACAACTCACACAAATACTAAATCTATTTTGTATATACCTGGAAACTACAGCATCAAACACTGTAAAAAGCAACCACTCAAGACAGTGTGAAAAATGTGGCCTTTTTGCTGACAATCTAGCTAGTTGCAAAGCATCGTCCATTTTTTCACGCTGCACAATTGATGAAACCTCAAAAACCAGTAAGGAGAGAATTATAATCGTGAAATTTGCAATCACAATGGCACAATGCATGATTTTACAACACTCTTATTGTCAGGAAAACATAACATTTGCAGGATTTTTATCTGGTTTAATGGCTCATTAAATTTCCTAAGAAATCGTCATTGTAAGGCAATACAAACAGCATCCCAAGTTTCAGCTTACTCAGTATCACTCAGTTCATAAATTGTTAATGTTACTCTTCCACAGTCACACTCAGTCCATGTTCCACAGTTTCTGTGATTTTTTCATGTGTGTTTTGGCATTAGATATCTTTAAGCCTTAAAAAATATACTTTTTAAGATTGTGATTGGCCATTTGTAAATGGGAAAAGAAATGTAAGCCTTAAGGGATTAGCTGTGCTGTAGAAGAACAGATAGAAAAAAACGAAAGAGCAATAGTTGAGAAAGACCACCAGGTTAAGTAACAACGAAGAAGATTATTGATCCATTGAAAACGATTCCTGGTTAGATACTTATATCCATGATACTCTATTCCTAATCCTTACTCTATAAACGTCATTGGAAATAATT
The DNA here is from genome assembly GCA_037176905.1 of Azolla pinnata. NCBI lineage: Eukaryota > Viridiplantae > Streptophyta > Polypodiopsida > Salviniales > Salviniaceae > Azolla > Azolla pinnata. Next base: position 69,676 of record JBBBWG010008002.1, on the reverse strand, counting down.
TGTTATATGCATCTAAGTAGATCTCTCACAAATCTCCTGTGGCGAGACCATTGAGATTACATGATGAACTTATTAAGTCACAGAATAAACATAGATAAAAATATGGACAGTGAACTTGGACCTGAATCAGGTGTCGAAGGAGACAGTGTAAGATAGTCTGTGCTTGTGGCAAAGGCTCAAAGCAGGGCATCTCCACACCTGCTGAAAATGAGAGCCTTTGTGAAACTCCCACCACGACACCAGAATATGGTACCAGCCCCAAAGGATATACCTCACGGTCAAACTCAAGCTCTGGATCCAGCTACAACAATAGATATGGCTTAGTAATTAGACAAACGAAATAGAACACTGTCAAAAAAATCCATTTCTCCATGAAAACCTGTAAAAAGTCTTGCAGCTGATATGAATCTGTTCCAGATGATGGATACCATGCCTGCAAATATTAAGGTGTAGAGCCAAATCAATGAGAAAACATTAAGATTTTCTGGCCCATGGTAGTATATCCAAAGAAATAGAGAATATCAAATGATGAGTTATAAAGGCATGCCTGCATTCCATGATGTCCATATGCTAACCAAGAAACTTCTTCTATCAAGTTGGCTTCTCCATCAAGTTGTTTATATGTTACCCAGAAATGTTCCACATCGCCAGTTAGTTTACGTTCACTACCTTCATCCAAGTCCAGAAGTGAGAGTTCCCCATTGATTCTCAAGATAAGGCACCTGCAACCTGATGAGATTGTATAAACCTTGGCCCACATATTACCACCAGAAAGCTTTCCAAATATGAATTGTAAAAATACACACCTGGAAGGCTGTTTGGGAAGAGAGTCCTCGAAGGAGGCTTCAACACCATCATTTGCAGAGAGATCAGTCTCTGTGGATATTTTTCCATCTTGAGTTATGCGGTGAGGCAAAAAACGCATAGCCACAGGTTGCTTCTTGGCGGTCATTATTGAAAGCTCCCGTACTGTGACAAGCTGTTTCTCATCTCATTACAACATTTCTCAAGGAAAATAGAACACCTAGCTTATGCATCAATCTTTTACTTACTATTCCCGTACCTGTAAACTTGACGTCTGAGTTGGGTTGAGCTTTCCAGATAGCCTTGCTTGGAAAACATGGACATTGAAAGGAGGGTACGTAACCAGAATATAATCTTGCCAAATATCCATGACTATAGGTTTGTCTGGAAGAACCTTCCGACAAAGAAGAGAACTTTCATCTAGATGGAAACGTGGATAAAAGCACAGTTCATATCTGCAGTGTGCCAGCAAACCACCAAAACGTTTTCACATTACAATGATGCTAATGGTTACGTTCTTGAAACTACAGTAGCATGTTGAAATGGAAATACATCAAAAAACCAGTACCCAGAGCTATGGCACAGACCAAAAGCCCAAAAAGATCCCAGGAGAACAAAAACTAAGCTTAAAATGCATTTCTATTCTTCACTTTCTACTGCTGACAGAAACCTGACTCCCATAAAATTTTGGAGTTCTATTCAACCCCAATGGAAGGCTAAAGCCAGAGAATGCCAGTGTATTTTTCCCTGTAAAATTGCTGACAAGTTGTGTTCTAGCAAAATTTCCTAAGGTGTCTTCCAATCTATAAAAGAATGAAACCTCCATTTGACAGAATAAATCTGTAATAGATGCATTATGACAAAGTTAAGGTAAACAATGATGGGAGAAAGAAATACTGAATCCCCAAAAAACAATGGTGCACATAATGCATGTTGGTACATTTAGTATCAATTATAGCTCTTTCCTTTAGATTCATGTAATAGTCTACAAGTTCGACTTAGCAAAACATCAACAGATTATTTTTATTAGTCTTGGCCGTATAAAGTACTGAATTCAGAGAACCAAAATAATAGCTGCAGTTCAGACTCACAATTTACTTGTCTCGTTATAATTGCAAATAACCACAATTTTTCCCAGCCATAGTAAGCCTCTGCAACTTATTCTCTGCTCTTGCATTAGATCCCCAAAGACACGCCACTTCTTTAATCGCAAGTCATAGATTATCAGACCCCGAGAACCTGCTATGGCTAAGTGTGTTCCATCCTTGCTTGCAGCTACATTCAAAATTGGCCAATTGGAACTGATGTATGATTGCTGTATATTAACAGAGATTCCCTATCAGCATTGAGTCTAGAATTAATACAAGAGAAATTTCTTCATGAAGTACTTACAGGTACAATCAGATGCTGAATTTTAAGCTCATCTTCATCTTCTGACTGCAAAAGGAGTACTCTATCTTCACCACATATAATATGGCGGAGATGTGATACACCAGAGATGCCTCTATTCAAACAACACTTTCCAAATGTAAATGCAACCATTCTTTCTGCATTGTGCAATTCAATGGCAAATAGTTGGTAAGCATTATCTTCCCAATCCATGCATACAACACCATCACTTAAAGGTTCAGATCTACGCAGATCTTGCCCAGGTTTAGAGACTGGTGAAAAAGCTGAATTCAGCCCACTTTGACGAATCGTACACATTAGCCTACATCCAGAGGAAGACCACACAGCTAAGCCCCGAAGCTGCCATCCAACAGCGAACGCCGTATTGTCAGGTGTCCATCTAATGCAGCTTACTGCTCCAGTATCTTCCATTGAATATCTGAAGCAATATTTAAGAAGTTGTATCTTCTCATTGAATCTGCGCTTTTACAACATTACTGTGCAATGACAATGGCTAGATATTTAAATACAAAAAGCATTATGCTTTGAAACGATGAAATATTAGCTATGCAGTGGACAAACCCATGCAATATGCCCTGATCCTGATGATAATACAAAAACTGTTTGCTGTATTCACAAGGCATCGAATCATATATGTTATTGAGAAATAATGGGAGTTGATCTTCTCATCATTCAGGTAATCTCATAGGCCAAATCCTGGTGTTGATACAAAAATTGTTATGTACACATGGCATAGAATCTTAAATGCTCTGACAAATATTGGGTCTTGAACTTCTTATCTTTCGGCTACTCTCTCCTTTTCAGAGAAACACAACAGTATATTGACACTCAATATAGTGATGTTATGCAATTCATGTGCAAAAGTACAAATCCATCAAAACGATTTTGTCTGCAACTCAACCCAAAGAAATTACCTTCCCACTCTAAATCCTCTTAGATGATTCTGACCAAAAAAGCTACCGGCATTTCACTCCATTCAAGATTAACTTACAGAAGAGCAGAGATCTGTCTTATATACCTTGAGTATTAATCCTAGACTATGTGCAAATTTTAAAATGCAAATTTTAAAATCCACTAATAATGTTGGCAGTTACTCAAACCACATTCCTTAATTCTCTTAAAATAATGCAATTATTGGCATTTCATTGCATTCAAAACGAATTTATAAAAGGAAGGTCGAATCTCTCACCCCCAATCATATAGAGATATTGTTCGGATATGCACAGTGTTGTCTGCAAGGTCAAAGAGATTAATGTCTCCAGATTTACACCCAACAGCCAGAATGCTTTGTTCATGAGCTATTGCAGCACAAACTGCATCATAGATCCCTAACCATCTCTCAGGTGCTATGTCTGAACCGTTTTTTACACCATTATTGCTTGTGGTGCAAAGTAACAACTGGCCATCTTGGAGCACTGCTATAAGAATATTTAGTTGAATTGATACTTCCAGATGTATGAAACTTAATGTTGCATTTTTCATCTCTTTGTACACTTTGGCTTTTTCTTGAATAGTAACATCCTGGTTATTCTCTTTTTGAGGAGACCTTTCAGAAACACAACTGCCTTTGCTACAGATTTTCACCGAATCCAAGAGCTGCAATGTCAGCAAAAACAGAGGACTGATGAAGAAAGAAAGAAAAACAGCCAAACAATTGACAAAGAAAAGGTTGCCGAAAAAAATAAACAAAAGTGTACCTCACCAGACCATGAGATCAGCTGCAAAGTCCCATCTGAAAGACCCAATATTGCACTATCATTGGTCCCTGCAAAATTGCTCCTAAAAAAACAACACACCTATCAATTATCATATAAGGTCATTTTACATGCTATGATGCACAAGAAAGTGGCCCCTTACGTTGACGTTATTCCATGCAATGATGGGATTTTCAAGCTTGACGAAAGCTTCAAATTAATAGTGAACACACCAGTAGACTCTCTTCCACTAAACTGGATTTGCTTATCAGATGTGCTTAGCTTATAGCAATGTAAACAGTTCTCCGACGTCTGCAAAAGAAGATACTTATACATCAAAGAATCCATTGCTTAAAAGCCAAAACAGCCATTCTATCCGACGTCTGCAAAAGAAGATACTTATACATCAAAGAATCCATTGCTTAAAAGCCAAAACAGCCATTCTATGATGCAAGTAGATGCAGTAGTCACAGCTTTGTAAATGCTAAAAAGATTAGAGAGTTTTCAAACCCCTACAGATAAGACACGTACAAATCATTTTAAAAAATTTCACATTAATACAACCCTGCAGATCATGACCCCTGCAACTTTAGTTGCACAAACACTAGTGTTTATGAGAGAATCATAATAACCGGTCATCCTAATACCCAATATCTAGCTTGAATAACAATTTCTGACCATGTTCCGTCTCAGCTTTGAGATATTTGTTGGCTTTGATGCCTGATGTTCTTGCCATAATATAACATTTTTATATACTTAAATTTTCTCCTAAGAGATTCCAAGAGCTTCACAACCACCAGTACGCAATCCACATAACAGATATTATCACCCAGAAATTCAAGCAAAATTCACAATATGAACCCTCATTCATTTCTTTGCATATCAACTACAAATTAGGATAAATTCAAGAAGTTCGATAAGTTCAAGAAGGCCCATTTGTCACTTGTTTCAGAAAGAAAATGTACAAATTTTGAAGCACTTAAAAAACTCGACAGGAGTTCTTACAGTGGAATATATATGCAGATGCATGTGACAACTGACACCAGAAGTTTCGTCTCGATAAGGTACAGAAAGTGCGCTATGAAAGAGAAGGAATCCAGCTTCAAGGTACCAATGCATGACCAGATGAGTGTAGTGAAGAGTGTGCATTACTATAATATAAACACCTGCGCATTCAGGTTGAGTCTTTTTCTATAGAATTTCTACAACCAAAACCCAGGAAATAGGTGATCAAATCCTTTTAACATTAATAAATCTGCAACTTTTCAGTGAGGTCACACTGCGCAGGGCAATTCAACTGACAACACAGTTTGAGATAAGGATATGCAAATGTGCACGAGTTGCATGAAATAGTGAAATTGAAGACACTGTCCAGCTTATGCAACAAACACGCACATCCTCTGTTGTGACAGTTTATAAATAAGTACTTTCCGTTTAGTGAAATTTATATATACAGACACCATACAGATTCTCAAGTTACATACATTCTCCGAATAACCTTTTCCTGGTGTGTTGGATAAGCCAATCCTAAATACTTACAAGCACCAAAATGGTTTTCAAATCACTGCTCCATATTGCTTGTACGCTACACCCCTCCCGATTTATTGCTTCACGATCTCTGAAGCACTGTGCTAGTCGGGTTTTATGCTGTAAATAGTACAAAACACATTGATTAATAGGGTTTGAATGCGAATGAATTCAAGGGATACAATATTCTAGCAGCATTGTATTTTAGAAATCTTAAAGACATATGCAAACGCCGAACCAAATTTTCATACGACATAAGATCAAGCATGAAACACATTTACAATTATTGGTGTTTTTTGCAACAATCAAATCTCCAGATCTACTATAAAAGATGGTACCAAATTATCTTGCCCTTTATCAAGTCTAGCTCTGAAAATTGTAGACTTCCCCTGAGACGAACATTTGAAATTGTACCAAAAATTATGTTTTGATTTGTAACATCTAGTGCACAGAAAAAAGAAAAATCTTACTAACATCCCTAAGGTAAATATATTTAATCCAGCATGAACCTTCGTTCTACTAGTAGTAGAAGTAAATGCTTTTTCTCTGTGATGAACACTGGGGAAGTGTTCAATCATGAAGTTGCATGTCTACATAATGTGATCATTTCCCAACTGAAAACAAAACAGAAACAAGCTAAATTGTACTGCCTCGGAACCATGAACAAATGCAGCCGGTTAGTATCAAATCTGTGGCCAGATCTGATCAATTCCTGGACATTTTATCGAGTTCAAATAGTGAAAATTGAGGGTAAAACAACAAAAAATGAAATTTGGATGAAACGGAGCAAAGAAAGGCAACTCAGTACAGAAATCATAATAATAATAATAAAAGGATATCATAAGTGAAGGAAGAGAGAGAAGAGAGCAGAAAGGGGAGGAGGAAAAACCTGCAGGGTGCTCCAAACTTCGAGATGCGAGGAAGAGACGAGGAGGAGGAGGCCATTGGAAGCTCTGAGGTAAACAATGGTGTCATCAGCGGAAGAGGAAGCGGTGGAGAGAAGCTTGGGCCATCCGTAGGCGATATACATGGTGCGCCCCCGGCCGGCTCCTAGAAGAAGCCGGAAAGCCAGCAAAGCGAGGGCAGGAGGTCGAAGGGGCGGCTGCGAGCTACCATAAGATCGGGAAGCTGTGCGCGATCAGCGATGCGGCGGGGAGAGGGCGTGAAGAAATGCGAGGTGCCATGGATCGATCGGGGATCGCCACTTCTCTCTCTCTCTCTCTCTCTCTCTCTCTCTGCGATCGATCGGCGGCCCGATTCGATCTGTCTTCTCTGTCTGTGTCTCCCTCTTTCCTGTGCGAATGGGATATGCCGACGCCCCCTCTGCTAAGCCGCCGCCCTCTCTCCTACGCCGACACCGCCTCTTCTAAGCCCACGCCATATCTGCTAAGCCGACATCCTCTCTGCTAAGACGACGCCCCCTCTGCTACGCCGACGCCCTTTATCATCATGCTCTCCTACGACGACACCCCTTCTCAAAAGCCTTCTTAACTGTTAGGAAAATTAGCAAGTATGGTGTACTAATAGGGGGAATTAGCAAGTAGAGTATACTAATAGGGGGAATTAGCAAGTATAGTATACTAATAGGGACATTAGCAGTATAGTGTACTAGTTGGGGAAATTAGCAGTATAGTGTACTAGTAGGGGAAATTAGCAAGTATAGTGTAGTAGTAGGGGAAATTAGCAAGTATAGTGTACTCATAGGGGAAATTAGCAAGTATAGTGTACCGATAGGGGAAATTAGCAAGTATAGTGTACCGATAGGGGAAATTAGCGAGTATAGTGTACTCATAGGGGAAATTAGCAAGTATAGTGTGCTGATAGGGGAAATTAGCAAGTATAGTGTGCTGATAGGGGAAATTAGCAAGTATAGTGTACTGATAGGGGAAATTAGCAGTATAGTTTAGCATACTGATGCACATCAGAGATTTGGTTTGTCCCAATAGGGAATAGGACACTCTCGAAGGTTCGGCTTGTTGTTTATGCTTGCCGACAGCCTAGGGGAAGGGAAGGTCACAATTGGGATAGTCGAAATATGTGCATCGCGCTGCGATCTGTAATGTGCAGATAGATGCAGCCTCTGAGAAAGAGAGGCCCGGCTTGAGCGCATCCTGTTCATCCACGTTGATAACCTCCGAGAATGGGATAGTTCAAAGCATCGATTTCAGGCAAGCGGTTCAGTTCGCAGATTCTGGATAGCAACCCGGTTAGGCATTCGTGGGAAATAGACTTGTGGTAAAATCGGTTCAAGACTGGGAGTAAGCTCGTCACAGAGCCTCGAAGCGAAAGCACTGACAACTTGTCGTTGAGAGAGCACAAGAGACATTTGATGGGCATAACACCGAAGGTTCCTTGCAGCAGAGGAGTTACGTAGATAGACAACCTCGCCGATATCGACCTTTCTGTAAGATTTGGTTTCAACGGCTTTGTGCACAAATACCATCACCGGTTGTATTCACACAACATTTGCCATAATTCACAATCATGTTATCGTTTAGCGTCATCGAAACGGTAAATTTGTCCATTGAAAGCAAACTCGTCTCATTTGAGCCAAATACCACACATCTGTTAATCCTTGATGAAGAGAAACTCTCTTTCCCTGTGACATATTTCTTTACAAAGAATGGTTCTCGGACCGAACCTGAGTTTGTGGCATGATCATCAAGCCAAATATATCAAAAATGCTCCGGAACAGGCATCGAAGAGGCATCAAGAATATTAAACATCTATGGAGTGATCAAGTCTAGAAAGGCCATACATGATCGGCACCCGTATCGACGCAGATACAAGAAACGATATTTGCAATGCATGAGAATCGCTCAAAGCCTGTGAACTCCTTATTGGGTCTCCAGATATCAAAGGCATATTTCCTCATGTTAGTGGCCCTGGTTGTCGAGCATGACCCGCAGTTCTTTCAGCCTTTGCTTTCCTTCGCTTAACAAGAACTTGATCGCATCTGAATCTCGTGCGTTTCGATTGCGTTCCATCTCCTCCCGCATGGTATGCTCAAGTTCACCTTACAAATGCAAGATCTCAAAACAATTGAAACAAATCTTTCTTTCTTTCCCTCTATTCAGTAGCATAATATATAGCAGGTTGTAAGCTTCTTAAAGCTGAAAAGCCGCAGAGATCAAAGACAACCCACACAATCCTTGATGTCATAAACATCAATCACCCAATATGTCTGAGAGTCGTGGCTTCCAGATTTTGGTCAATATGTCAGCCTTTCCCTAGGCAGAAAACGATTCAGCTTTCAACAAAATCAAGTTGTTAGGAACATCCCTACACAGATTATACAGGAGTCCGCAGTTGAATTGACGAAAATCGTGCAATGGGGACAGTTGGTAGCATTTGTAAATAGTCTCAATTATTCAAACTTATTGCTGGCAAACATCCATGTCAATCACAGTTCTGCGGTGATATCAACTGTTTGTGGAAGACTAAGAAGATACGGTGAACATCTATCTGGTTGCACCTTAATAAAGGCCCTTTCAATCGAAAGGGGGTAGGATGCTCTATTGGGCAACAAATCAGAATGCACTTGCACCACATTGTCTCCTCCACTAAGACAATCTTTCATTCTCGTGGGATATTCGAAGAATCGGGCATTCGGTGTTTCATCTCTTTCCATCATTCCTTTGGGACATTTGAAGAGTAGAACACACAATTTCATCTTCTTCCTCGCACATTTCATCTGCTTCCTCCTCCGCTCAAATATTCTTTCATTCTTTTGGGATATTCAAAGAATCAGGAATTTGGGTTTCATCTCTTTCTTCATTCCTTTGGGAAATTTGAAGAGTAGAACACAAAATTTCATCTTCTTCCTCGCACATTTCATCTGCTTCCTCC
>JBBBWG010008002.1:36621-54602 GCA_037176905.1 Azolla pinnata | reverse complement strand
AGACGCTTATCGAGCTGATTAGGGTTTAGGGTTTTCTACCTGAAGCTCATTGGTGCAGCAATTAGGGTCTAGGGTTTGTTTAAGCGAGTGAGAGAAGTTTCAGGGTTTGCCCGGGTGACAGGGTCTTAGGGTTCCTAGATTTTTACAAAGACAAACTCGACGCTTTACTGAGATGCATATCGAGTTTAGGGCTTCTTTTTTTTATTGAAGATCCTGAACGTAGCAATTAGGGTTTAGGGTTTACCAAGCAAGATGCTTATGCGAGTGAAAGAAGTTTCAAGGTTTGCCTTAGGGTTCATGGACTTTTACAGAGACAAACTCAAGGAGGGTTTAGGCTTTGCTGAGATGCTTGTCGAGGTGATTAGGCTTTAGGGTTTTTTTGACTTGTTCCTTGATGCAACAATCAGGGTTTAGGGTTTATGGTTTACCAAGATGCTTAGGTTAGTGATACAAGTTTAAAGGCTTGTTCAATAAGATGGTCTTGAGGTTCATGGCTTTTTACAATGACAAACTGGAGGGGTGATCAACCCAAGCTTAGAAAAACAATGGAACAGTCTCTCCAGTTCTATACACTTTTATCCTCATTTCATCATTTCAAATATGAGACTGAGCAATCTTACATGTATATATGTAGAATCCAATTGAGTGGGAACCCATCATCTCGATCCATTCGTACCCTGTATTCGTTACAAATCTTTGCCTCAACGATAATGCACAAAATCCGCATGCTTTCGGGAAGAAAAAGGAAAAAGACCAGGAATGATCTACGCTTTCGCTCGATTCTGAAATCGATCGGCAGATCAGCATCCAGCACTCTTGGTCCGCAAGAGAACAGCAACAGTTTTCAGGACAGGGCTCTCCGGAGCGCGTTTTGAAGTGCGCACATTGATTCGGTATCCTGTACTTCGTGCAGAACCAGCTCCGAATAGTCTTCGACTCAGGTGGAAGATCGAAGGATGGACTCTGCGAAGTGGCATCTCGTAGCTCGAATGGTAGTATCTCACACCCTCCTGATCCAAAATACCGACAGTTAAAATCAAGCAAAATAGCATTGCCAAGTGATCTGTCAGTGGCATATTGAGATGCTAGAAACTTGTAAATGGTTTATGGCAAAGAGATTAACAGATTTTCAGAAACCTTTTTCATATGGCTTAGGGCTTCCGACATGACAAATGCAGCATGCCTTTGTCAATGGTGTAATGGCACAAAAAATTTCCATATGGTTAAAAAACCCCTCAGGAATTTAGGTCTCCAGGGTTCATGACAAAAAACAAACACAATTAAGAATATAGAATATGATTAGGGTGCTGATGACACAAAACTCCACAAGAGTAAGATTTTGATACGTTTTCTGTATTAACACTTCAGGGTTTACTGATCTAGGGTAAAGGTTTTATACCAACAACTGTTAAGCAGGCAAAAATCCGAGTAAATAGATCAAGCAGTACCTCTGATGACTCTATTACTTTAAATTGCTGCTCATTGGTGAGGTTTGGACCATTTTCACAGATATCCTTGACATCTTCCATATCCTCATCCGGGGTGTAGCCCATGTCGAAATTTTTCATAAGTTCATTCCTTATGTTCTGGTCAGACAATGCCTCTCCTTTGACTCTACCACTCAGAACCTCTTGTTCAAGTGTTCCATCTATCTTGGCTCTAACATTCTCAAGTTTCCTGTCTTCAGTAGTTACTGGTCCATCCATGCTTGGCTGTTGGGATAGCACCAGTTAGATCATGGAAAAAACTAAAATGGAGATTAGAGAAAACGCATCCTGAAGAACACTGAATCTTCATGCACCTCTGATTTCACTGGTCTTTCTTGAGAGTAACAGTCAGCTTCACCAAGATTGCCAAGTTTTATCTCTCGAGCAAGCTTTCTCCGAACACCCACACATACAACACAACCACAGCCCACTTTATGATGCCCTGTCCTGCAACATGTAATCGGCTGTGTTAATTATCCACTCATTGCTTGATCATTGACTAGGTTGTCTTATCAACTTATATCACTATTTATGAGAACTTGACAAAACTCGCTCCTTAACTAACCCTGTGTTCCGGCGATTCTTTGCAAGAGTTGATGATGCACCATTCTCCTTGATAAAAGACTTGCTATTATTCGTGTGTTTCGCTGTCGAATCTCTGTCCAACTCTGACTGTTCTTCTTCATCGGGCCCTGTGTGATAATAGTAATGTGTTCGATCAAAGATAAAATAACCCTAGGATAAAGTGATTAAGTGCAACCATTTCTAGCTGAAGCTTAAAAGAATATCTAGGATATGCAGAATAGTCCTTCCCTCTATATCTACAATGCCAGCAGTGAGAAATTCACCCAAAAACATGCACATATGGAAAACCTTGCAAATGCATCTCATAAAGTTCTGGTATGCATATCTTAACTCATTGCATATATCTCAAGCTTAGTCAGCTGTCTACATAACCTATAGATGTCACATATCTTTCACTATTCGTACATAAACAAATCCATACATTTTTTTACCCAAACTCTACTTCCTCCACAAAAGGGCAGTTAGGAGCCTTTGGATGAGTTCCTTCCTCATCTTGAAAGAGCTGCATCCATCTTAAGAGTGCATTTAAATCGAAGTGCATATGCTTTTGATCACAAAAAGATCCGCATGTTAACCAATTACAGTAATGTTGTTGCAATTAACACTCAAGAAAAATCCAATGGGAAGCGGGGTAACACGTGTTAATGCAATGAACTCATATTGATTTGTAAATTTCCAAGCTGTGATAAGACTAAATGATACAAATCTAGCTCATCTAGGGACAAAGTGCCCGTACAACATAGTTGTGAAAATCGCTAAATCAACTTCCTTTTCATCTTACATATCTGTTGAAATACTCTGGCAAGTCCACCAAATAAAAATGATTCATTAGGGTCCAATTATACCACATATCCAAGTACCTAAGGTAGTCAAACATAACCTTATACGATGGGATGGGTAAAGCTCTAACATCCTCAATGAAAACACAGTGAATAGGTGACGAAACCCTCCAAGTAAATGTTATCCACTGTTGTGATATGACTATCCAAATGGATTTATCATGGGAATGATCTTCATCCATCACTATTTAGAAAAAACACGTACCATTGGAAACGTATCTTTGTTTCAAAATCATTGCCTAAGGTACACCAAAGAAACACCTTTGCACAAATTTGTGATCCTCTCTCCCTCTCTTTTCAAAAATTCACATTCATGGTGACACTGATGCAACTGTTTGCTTTGCAAAGAAAAAAACATACAAAGGAGTGAAACCTGAATTCCTTTCAGTGGATAAGCCTGCAGCTGTCCAATACTTCATAAAATTCTTCTTCACTCTAATTAAAAGGTCCAGAATAGGATCTCCTTTCTGATTGTAGTTGCGACAATTATCCCATACAAGCTGAACATCTTCAAACACATCTCCTGAGTTCCGATACTTGACACCTCTTTCCAGATTTTTACATATGGTACCCAGATCCATGGGCTTCTTCACGACATGGAAGTAATCCTAAAAAATATCATATTCACGAAGTTATATCCAAGGCCTGCAAAACTAACTTAAACTGAAAATATCACGTACTCATCAGTATGAATGTGCATCTCTCTAAGACTGTTATTTCTATGTTCATCCTTGACATTCACTGATCCTACTATTTGCATTATATAAGATCAAAAAGTTTAATACAACTGGACATCAAAACAGTTCCATATGGGCAATTCTCTAATGTTCATGAGAACACGAATCTATATATGATTCATGCAATCAAGTCCCTGTAAATTCATCGCTGTTACTTTTGGAGCCCATATCAGGTTTATCGAACTTGGGCACAAATCTCAAATCATTGAGATTTCTTTAAACTTCGGAGTTTCTTGGAATAAATGTGGGCGCATTTGTATCAGAGTGAGGTAAACGTCGTCCAGCATTGTTTTTCACATTGATAAAATTTTTTAAGCTAAATTCATTCCTATCATCAGCATGAGGTTTTCTCATACTGGAAGCTCTCAGTTAATGTAATCAGAATTCACCTACATTTCTTGTGACAGAACATTCCACTGATCAAACTCAAAATATAACTTTCTCTTCAATCATTCACATGCTTGAGACTTTTTGATACTAACATGCTTCATCCATGCATCGAGGTTATCGAATCACTCCCATACCGGGATTCCAAGGGCTATTGGATCCACTGGGAGATTGAAAGGCTCTGCTGCTTCCATTCTCATAATTTTTGAGACAACCTGTATCCACGAAGCAAATTATTATTTCAGAATGGTCTTCAACATCCCTACATTGGCATATGCTACAAGCTTCTTTCGCAGCAGACTAATCCACATGAGAAACAGAACGGCATTCAGAAGGTCTTTGCCTTTCAAACAATTATATATGCTTCTCTTACGTGGAAAGTCCAAATGGTGACTAGTCCAACAGATTCAAGTATCCTTTCCCTTCTTACCGTGAGAGCGGTTCTCAGCTCCTCCAAGTTAACTTTACATTGCTCATGTGGGTCAAAAGTCCGGTCCTTTGGTCTTGCATCATAAGAACGAGAGCTTTCGACACTATTCTTCTTCTTATAACGACTTGTACCTCCTAAAAGATCTTCATTTCTTGATCGGCAAACGATGGTATCATCGCAATCATGATCATCATCACCACCGGCACCACCACAGTCATCGTCATTGTTGTCTTTGCGAGGCGTCACTTTTAGCCTTATACCATTTCTCCGATGAAAAGGAACCCCGGTAATCTCACCCCATTCATCGTAACCTACATCTTTGTTTGCAACTGATGCCGAAGGACACCTTACGTGTCTTCTCTCCGGCCCTTCTCCCCGTCTTCCTCCTCCTCCACCTCCTCCTCCTCCTCCTCCTCCTTCTCCTTCTTCTTCTTCGCTGGAGGAAGTTGCCTGCGCAGAATCGCTGTCACAATCAGCCCCAAAACGCGCGGCTTTGGATGCAGCCGTATTGAATCCCCGACGTCTCTTCTTGCGATTGACCACCTCTCCTCCATCTTCTCCTTCTCCCATGCCCTCTCCTGGAGCGCTGCATGGACGATGCAGGAGGGGAGGGACCGTGACCTTGACTCGCGTCATCCCTTTCCCTCTGCGCAGGCTCAGCGCCGTCTGCTCTCGTCCGATCCTCGTCTGTTCTCGTCCGATCTCGTCTGTTTGGCGTTCGTTCTTTCCGCTCGTTCTTGTCATCCTCAGCGACATGTATTTGAAATTCCTTTTGTATTCCAATGAACTGTTTTTCTTTTCATTCAATAATTAACAAACGAGAACTGAAATTGTTTCTTCCTTCAATCTTTTTTACATTGTAAATCAGGCTTAAAATAACTGCAGATCTTCTGAGTTAAAATAACTGCAGACCTTCTGAGTTAAAATAACTACAGATCTTCTGAGTTAAAATAATTGCAGACCTTCTGAGTTAAAACAACTGCAATCTCTTTCGGAATTTCTCTTCTGAATTATGTGCAGATCATGGACAACGATTGTCTTTGTGCTTTATGAATTCCGGACTCTGTCTGTTTCGGAAGAATAGAACGCTGGCGATTTCCGCGGAGCGATTGATTGAGGCTGGCCAGACGAGGAAGCCCGAGTTTCTATGTCGGCTCAAAACCGAGCACATCTGGTAGGCTTCTGTATTCAGGCTGATTGTCCGATGCGTCATTCCAGCCCATACATCATCGATCGAGAGTTTGAAAGAATAAACTTAAGCGAGCAGCAGCCAAATCTCGTACCGAATACCAAGGACGGCATCTCAGAGGGAGCATCGTGTGATAAATCAATGCCTGTCACGTATTTTTGAGGAGCGCTCTTGAAACAATACTTCTCGAGAAGTAAGGTGCATAACAGAACCTGTGTACATTAGTTATCCTCGGCAGGGATGGTGCCAACACTAGATCCCCGATTGTCACAAGTGGCTGATCACGAGAAGCTATATCATAGAGTCGGTTACTGCGAGTTAAAGCACGTTCGAATTATTCGAGCGTTTGATCACGCATACGTTAATTATCCTCTGTAGGGATGGTACCAGCTCTAGATCACAGTTGTCATGAGCAAATCATCGTGGCTGATCACGAGAAGCTGCATCATAGACTGTTGTAGTCAGTTAGCGCGGGTTAGACCACGTTGGAATTCTTCAGAGTGTTTAATCACACAAGTATTAAACATCCTCTACACGGATGGTACCGGCACTAGACCACAAATTTTCACGAGCAAATCGTCGTTTCTAATCACGAGAAGCTGCATCATAGACTGTTGTAGTCGGTTAGCGCGGGTTAGACCACGTTCGAAATCTTCTGAGTGTTTAATCGCGCGACATTCGCCACAAATTGATGGGGTACTGTAGATTGTTTGATTATGCAAGCAAGTCAAAGAACGAAGGACTATTCTTGCCTATCGTGTCGACCCCAGTAAGCCTAGCGATGTAGCTACTACGCCTTTGTCAGAGCTGGGAGGGACATAGCTGGAATCGAACTCGGGGCGATCGAGGAAGCAAAACTCTGCAGGCAGTGTCGACTCGACTCTCAGAGGCTCATCCGTTGAATCGAATTCAGCAAGGCCACGGAAGGAAGCGGGATCGATCTCGAAAAGATTCTCGAGTACGGAGGACGTGGATATGGGTAGATTATGCGGACACGACGGCATTTACCGTCGCCGGATTTTGCGTCGATCTTAGCTTTAATGATCTCCGCAGTACTACACCCTAGCTCGATGATCATTGCATTCGAGCCCAAGAATCCGGGTCCGAGCTAGAGAATCCTGTAGTAGCAGTAGCATCGGATCGTAGGGCTGACGATTCTTGTCGATGATCGACATCCGTCTATCCCACCAGGGTTTAGAGTTTGGGATTTAGGGTTTGCGGTTTAGGGTTCCGGATGCTCTCGGAAACGTGCCCATCATCGGATCGATCTGGGTCTCTCGTCGACATTAGGAACACGTACATACATTCCAGACACTGTACACCGATGTCAAGTTCTTGTTCTTGTTCTTCTTGGTTTGATGTAGTGTAGCGAAGCTTGAGCCGGGTTCCCGATACAGACGATCGGATCGGGGGCTCGGGAATCAGCCGATGTCGGGCTTTATGCCTACAGGTCGGGGGCGAGGGTCTAGGCAGACAAAGATCTATGGAACCTGCAACATCAACTCGTACACTCGAATTCAGTGCGTGTACACACCTATATATGTATACGCCTAGCGGAAGGACGGAGCGATAATATGTGTCGAGCGAAGATCGATCGGTAAGCATGATATCAGAGGCAATCGAGCTCCACCACCGTGACCTCGTCGCCCAGTGTTTTGCCCATCGGTCAAACGATTCGAGGTCGAAGCCAGACTACAGCTCTGTTCCGTCGTAACCTCTGAATTAAGGACCGAAGGAAGAAAGAAAGATATATTAACATCTTCTTAGGCTAATATTGGCCCACGAGACAAAACGTATTGGTATATCGACTCATTTATGAGAGTACGACTGCAAATACAATCATCTGATGTTCATTCATACATGCCAGTTCTGTTGTTGCTCGACACGAACATGTGCCGAAAAATGAACGGGAAGAAAGATCTCTAACTTGCAGACAAGCCCTTCGGAGAGGCCTTGGAGGAAAGTCTAGATCCGCGCTTGAAGCACGATTCTTTCGGTTACGAAAGCCTTGGGCTGATGCACCGGGGCCATGGTCGTTCTCGAAGGAGATCGATCATTCAATGTTGGGCCACGAGGCTTCGTACGTCCCATCCGCTCACTCAGACGTACACATAGATCACGTGAGCGTTTTTATTTGCCAAGGCGCGGATCGGCCGCAACTGTGCTCTCCATGTTACATGTATGTGTCGATATGTATGCATGTATATAGTGTATGCCGAGATTATTTATTCTCCAGTCGAGGTGCTCGTAATCGATGCTCTGGCCGCTCATTCGCGAATTCCTCATCGGATCCTTCGAACTTTGGATTTGTTACCATTGTGGTGAATGCCATCCAATCTTTTACATACCTAGGATCTGCTAGGCTTACTTACTAAATACCCTTCTCCCTCATGGATGATGTGCACGCGAACGTACTCTGGCATGCATATACACCTCCTACATGCACAGGCGTTCATGAATACGTATAGCGATGATCCACGAGACCTTGCCCTTCCGTGGCTCCTGGTTTGACAGGAAAATCGATCGATCGCGGCAATCGATCATCGACAAACCGGTTATGGTTTCGGACAATCGGTTCATCATCCGATTGATTGACTCGTCGACTCGTTGCCGATTGATCTGTCTCCGCTGAGAACACGCGTCGAACGCGATGGAGCGCTGCATGGATCCTGTAAAAACCGTATAAAAGGAAACGTATAAAGAGTGTCTCAAATAGAGATACACATGCGTACATGCATAGCGCGTAAAAGAGTGGTACATACGACGTATACGTTTCCGTATATATATACGTGCATAGAATAACCATAATTTATTTATTTACTTATTTATTAACGAGTAAAACCGTTTTCCTGGTTTTTTGGCCTTCTAGAAATGTCCGCGTACGGCCACGTGGCGTCCCTTCAGTGGACCGAAAAGCGAGAACATGCCGCGTCACTCAGGAACCGACACGTGTCCCAAGATAATAATAACAAATTCAAATAATAATAAAGGAAATTAAAAAAAAACGCTTAACCAAAATTATAAATTACATTTAAAATGCCAACCAAAACTAAAGATTACAAATTAAACGCCTAAGCGTTGAAAATTAGCACACAGTTATTTTGATTTAACACCAAACCCATTAATCGTGATTTCAATCAACACCAAATTAACGACTTGATCAACGCTCAAATACTTGATTATCACCAAATTAACGCGTTAATCCATTGATTCATTTCCAAAATTACTACCTTTTGCTAATCGAATATACTACAAATGACAATTTAACGCCTAGCTCAAATCAGAAATTAACGCCTAATCTTTTTCTTCCGCTAAAAATTAACAGCCGTCAGTATTCATTTATTCCTAATCGCTTCTCACTAATCGATTCTAATCCCCTTGCTACATTCGATTAGCGAAAGGTAGTAAGTTTAGAATTTAATCAGTTGATCGACGCTCAAATACTCGATTAGCACCGAATCAACGCTTCAATCGACTGATTAAATTCTAAAATATTACTACCTTTTGCTTATCGAATATAGCAAGGGGATTAGGATCGATTAGTGAGAAGCGATGATGAACAAATGACTACCAATGGGCGTTAATTGTTTAGTGGGAGAAAAAGATTAGGCGTTAATTTCTGATCTGAGCAGGCGTTAAAATTGTCATTTATAGTTTTATTAGGCGGTTTTTCTCCACTAATCGTGAACATTTTCATAATTACGAGATTTATTATGTCTCTTCATCTTCTTAATCTTCTTAATCTTCTTCATCTTCTTAATCTTCATCTTCTTCATCTTCATCTTCATCTTCGTCTTCGTCTTCTTCATCTTCGTCTTCTTCATCTTCTTCATCTTCATCTTCATCGTCTTCTTCGTCTTCTTCGTCTTCCGCGGACCTGCAACGCGAAATTCTGCCTGCAGCAGTAGCTATGGCGCCTTCAATACGAGAGATCTTCTTCGCCTTTACCTCCCCGCCCTCCGCCGCTCGCCTTCCGCCTCCCGTACTCCCCCCCTCTCTCTCTCTCTCTCTTCCTTCCCTCGCAGGCGAGGACGTGCTATGGAGAAAAGGCGCAGACAATGACAGGCTCGTTAAATCTTTTCCGTGTCTTTGTTCTTTCTCTTTTTCCTATGTACGTGTGCATATACTACACACACCTTCGGTCGCTGTTGATCAAGACAGACAGGGAAGGGGCCCCGCGGCTATGGCGATCGCGAGACCTTCTCACGGGCTCACAATGATAATCCGCATGATAGCGTTTGCTCATGTCTTGCTTCGCCTTTCGTCAAGTTTCTCTCCTCTTCTTCTTTTTTTACCTCCACTGCAACTGTTCATCCGAACTTTCTACATGTCAAGCACAAGGACATGGCCCTTGTATTTAGTACCACGCCTTCCAGACGTTTTGCTTCATTACATGAGATCGTGACCTTCTTTTTCTCTTCTCCTTGCAGTGGTTACAGTCAAGTTGCTTCCCCTCTCGCTCCGTTTATGTAGGTTATGCACGAGCTTGGCTAGTATGGTGAAGAAGATGGCTAAGGTCTCCTGAGCAGGTGGTATTATATGCATATTATATCGTTTATGTCCCACCATCGCCTCAGTATTTCCATCCTCACTCGTTTTGTAATTCTCTTCAGACAGCTCTCTGTATTTAGTACCGCGTCTTCCAGACGTTTTGCTTCATTACATGAGATCGTGACCTTCTTTTTCTCTTCTCCTTGCAGTGGTTGCAGTCAAGTTGCTTCCCCTCTCGGTCCATTGTGTAGGTTATGCACGAGCTGAAGATGGCAAGGTCTCCTGAGCAGGTATTATACGTATATTGTGTCGTTTATGTTCCACTGTCGCCTCAGTATTTTCATCCTCACTCGTTTTGTAATTCTCGTCAGACAGCACGGTGCATTTAGCACCACGCCTTCTAGACGTTTTGCTTGATCATGACCTTCTTTCTCTTCTCCTTGCAGTGGTTACAGTCAAGTTGCTTCCCGTTTCGCTCCACTGTGTAGATTATGCAGGGCTTAGCTATGCTGAAGAAGAAGGCAAGGTCTCGACTCTCCCGATCAGGTCTTATATGCATTACCGTTTATGCTTTACTATCGCCTCAGTATTTTCATCCTCACGCGTTTTGTAATTCTGGTTAGACAGCACGGTGTACAGATAGCTGAAACTCGCGAACGTTCCGCCATAGCTCCCTCCGCCTCCACAAACGTCGGGTAGTTTAGTAAGCAAGAAAATGGCCAGGGAAGACGCCATTGAAGCTTTGCAGCAAAGCTGTAACTCAACGCAAATACTAGCACCTGCTAAATCTTCAAACTCTCCTACTATCAGTCGCTGCCCGACCTCGACGGCAGCTGTATCCCATGGTAATAGTGGTCATATTATAGGCGGTGCAGAAGAATCTTCGAGTTTCAGCCTGGCTAGTAACCTTCACGCTATTCCCACAAGTATCCATGGATTTCGACCCGTTGCCATTCTCGGCCGCGGTCACAAGGGGACTGTAGTTCTAGTCGTCGCGAAGCAGACAGGAGCTCCTTTTGCACTGAAGATAATTTCCTGCAGAGAATCATTAGACAGTAATCATATCGCTACAGCTGTAATGGATCAACCGGAGACGAGCTGGCCGATGAAGACGAACAAGAAGCAGGAGCTAGGTCTTCTGCTTAGCCAGGTCGATGAGATTGCAGAGCATAAAACGACCGATCACCATGGCGATCATCCTCTTATCCGGCCTAGTCGCGGTGATATGAACGAAAAAGAAATATTGTCTTCATTATCGCCCCATCCTTTCTTGCAGACACTGCATGGCCATTTCAAATCTGGAGAACATTCTCTGCTCCTTCTTGACTTCTGTTCCGGTGGCGATCTCCATACGCTTCAACACAAACAGCCTGAGAAACGATTCTCGGAAACAGCTACAAGGCGCATATGCTCCACCTCTCTTCTTTCTGCATACATACGTTGATTTTGCACTTGACCTTCATCATACTGGGGATAATTTCCTGCATTTGCTCTTTCATCATCATTATCTTCTGTTTCCTCTGATTTTAATCACCTTCTCCATCATTTCTATGTTGATGATGATCACCATCGTCACCATAATTATCATCATCATCACCATCATCATCAACATCATCGCTTCTTCTTCTGTTGAATGTACTGATGAGCATAATGAAATTTCACCTTGAATTTCTGTTGCTCTCTGAAATCACGTTACATTTATTCCCATTTGTGCAGGTTCTACGCTGCCGAAGTTCTTGTCGCTTTGGAGCAGCTTCATAACACAGGAATTGTGTATCGCGACCTGAAACCGGAGAATATTTTGATTCAAGAAAACGGCCATATAAAGCTCACTGATTTCGATCTTTCACTCAAATTAGTGCAAGCTAGGGCAACTGGCAGAGCTTCGAGGCCTAACAAGGAAAGCATCAGTGCTTCTACAGTAAAGAGCGACCACGAAAGCTACAATCGACAGTCTATTGGTAATCATTTAGATGACAGTAGTTGCCGTAGAGTAGAGAATGCTGTAATCGAAGGTGATTTAGCTGTTGTGGAGGGAGTAATGCCTAAACAAGCTGGTACACTGAAAGATATGACCCGCTTCACTCGTTTGGGAGGTTGTTTTTTGCTCGACGGAAGTCGCGCTAGAGAAGGAAGGGAAGAACATGAAGATGAAGATGAGGAGGAGGCCGATGAGAATGAAACAGCAGATGACCAGCCGATTGACGCTGGCCAATATGGTGAATCGAAAGTGATGGAGACTGGAAGGGTTAGAAGAATAAAAAGAGGAGTGCAGAGGAAGAAAGAGGAATCGAAGATATGGGCAGCGATGACTAGTCCGGAGAAGAAGAGTAAGAAGAAGCCGATACAGCAGACGAAAAGCGTGTGCTTTGTCGGAACAGATGAGTATGTAGCACCGGAGGTATTGCAAGGAGGAGATCACAGCACCGCCATGGATTGGTGGAGCTATGGCGTTCTTCTCTACGAGATGATCTATGGAATTACACCGTTCAAAGGAAAGAACAGCTACGAAACTCTGCGCAACATTATGGAGAAAGAAGCAGAGTTCCCGGGGATGGTAACCTCAGCGAAGAACCTGATCTCACAGCTTCTAGTTAAAGAAGCAAGCAAGCGGCCAAAAGTGGAGGATATAAAACGCCATGGATTCTTCAGAGGCATGCAATGGGAGCTTCTGACGGAAGTGGGGAGGCCGCCTTTCATACCTCCACCGTACTCCATGTCTGAATTTGAAGAGAAAGCTCGAAGACACCAGCCGTTCATCCGGTTCAACATGTCTAGGTCATCCTCTTCATCGAATTCTTCCTCTAACCATCAGAATAGCTTAGCGTCATGGATCGATGAGGTCATCCAAATTCATCAAGGTGGATCAATATGTAATTCTTCATCTTCTGCTGCGGCATCGCTCAATTCTTCTACATCGACTCACACTCAATCCTCTGCTTCTTCTGCGTTGAGTTTGAGTAGCAGTGGAGGTGCGGAAAATCATATGAATGGTCTCCATCATGAGTCAACGGAATATATGCTCGACAGTGAATCAAAATCAATGGAACAGCGATACACGGAGATCCATCGGTCAATCTGAGCTTTAATTTGCGCCACTCGCAATGTAGCCAGCTATATCTGAACCTATGGTACCCTCTACTCTGATCTGTCATGGGCAGTTGATGAAGGTATGCAGAAGCTATTCTTACACAGATCAGGAGTGTCAGATGTATGTTCGAGCTTATACATATGTACGCAGATCTGCTGCAGTGAAGCTAGCTAGTATGGCGAAGCTTGCATATATACGCACTGATTGCGAGTGCAGGAAGGAACTGAGGCGTATAACATGCGTTGAAGGGCAGCGGATGTCGCTGCTGCGCTACGAACTTATGCATCTATGTATGGGGAGGAGCTGTCCATGCATAACTAGAACTGCAAGCTGTATCAACCTGCAGTAGATCTATGTAATATATATGTATTCCATAGCACTGGATGCAGAGTTGAATACATATATACTATGTGAAGAGTTGATCTTAGGCTTCCCAAGGCTCATGAATGATAGTTGTCATTAGACAATTAACACTGGATTGCTAGAAGTCTGGTTCAATGAATTGGGGGAGTGATCCTAATTATCAGAAGCCGACTAATCCTTGTGATTGTGTAGGGAACCGATCCCGGACTAGAGGATTATTCCTAATCATGAGGAGATTAACTCCTAGTGATTACAAAAATTGATTTGGGGCCCAATCAAGTAAGTTCAAAGTCTGAATGGAGGGATAGATTATACATTGCCCAGAAAACATGCAACCCATTTGTATAATCAAGGCACATATGATGTATGTACCTAAATGGGATCCTTCTGTGAACAGTAACCAACCGATCGCTCAAAAAGGCGTGAATAGTGGTTTCTTCCAACACCATTTGCTGCTACCTTTAAAGGCCTATCACAATCAACACCAGCTTTTCTTTCTATACAAAGCATGCTGCATGCTCTCTTCCTTAAGAGTTACGTTGCATTTTAATACTACTTACTGACCATACCTCCCACCCCCCAATAGTAAAGAGAGAACTCGATTTACTCTTAAGACCTGCTTTGTAGAGTTTGGGATTCACCAAGTGAATGAGACCAAAAATCTTCAATCAGTTCGACAAAATCGTGGGCCTCGTCGATCCATATATACACATACAGATGCATAGATATCCAGCGTAGCTACTCCATTCGATGCTTCATTTGTGTGGTTTTTAGTGGTCCATGACGCATGTTGATGCATATTGACACACAGTAGCTAGCTCCTCCGATCAATGCCTCATTCATCGATTGACCATTAATGGTTCACGTCGATGCACACATATATACGATGTGGCTACTCTCATCGATCTGGGAGGTGGTGGACATTGAACCACCCCATTTAGATTTGCAGTTGCTTGCTTCGTTCCTGATGCTCTTCTACAAAGAAGGAACCACCATCTCTAGGCTCAGTGGGCCAGCCATAAAAAGTCGAAGTAAAAATCGTCGGATGCTCTTCAACCATTGGTGACATGGTTATTCGCACTCGTTTTCGAAGGAAGGCACTTGAATGTGGAAATAATTGCATATGCATCGGCGAGTTTGTTGTCATGAAATGGACACTTGCTTTCTAGCAAGGTAAGAAGAGGTGAAAAAGAAAAGGACACCTTTCGACAAAAATGATCTTCTGTTTGTTAGAAGTGCCCTCGAAAGACAAATCCGATAGAGAGGCAGAACATACCTCGAGCAGTCCATGTGTCCACGGATCAGGAGCAATCGACGTACTGATTCACAATCTATGGGGTGTTGGCCCTTATCCGAGCCCACACATCAAAAGGAGGTTTTCTTGATGGGGCCCATTTCCAGCCTGAAAGAATCCAAGCATCTGTAGTTCTGGATTCCTAGCATCGGATTCCTCCAGAGCGAAAACCCGGAGATTGGCAGCAGATCGGGAGAAAAGGCCCAGCTTGTAGATGGAAAATGATGGAGAATCGGGCTCAATTTTTGCTTTGCCATCTATGGGTAGGAGAACGTGCGAGATTGTTATGTACATGATTGATGAGCGGCAGTTCACATAGAGAAAGCTTTTTGTTTTTTTCAAAGTGTTTGATATTTGGAAGGACAATTTAGAGGTGATTCTGCAAAAGGGTAGTTTTAAAATACAAATAGATTTTGTTCTTCCAAAGTGTCTGATCTTTGTATTATGAAACTAAGTGGGTCCTTCCACTCCTCTCTTTCTACACGCCTACTATTTCTGGCGTGTAACTCTCCTACATCTAAATCTGAAGAGAACCCTCTTGAAGCTTCTCAAGAAAGCAAAGTTCTCATCCCTCCTATTTCAGGAGTGGGACTAGAGATGGGCTCATACCAAAATAATTCGTCTATACAAATATATAAACACCAGTAGTGTTAGGAGAGGACTTAGAGAGAAAAAGAGAGAGTGAGCGCCCAGGAGATAGTATGCGTGAGAGATCATCATCATCAATATTAATATAATTATTCTCTCTCTCTCTCTCTCTCTCTCTCCATCTATATCTATCTCTGTGTGTGTGTATCTCTGGAGTTTCTACTAATCTGGTACGTTGACAGACAACACGTTTTACAACACTTTGGAAGGGCAATTTAGAGGCGGATTCGGAAGAGGGTAAATCGCGGAAATAAAAAGAGCTGCTGTTCGTTCGGAGTGTTCGATATCTGGAAGGGCAAATTAGGGGTAGAATCAGGGAAAACACAGTAGTCTTGGGAGATGCAGATAAAGTCTTGCTCTTTCAAACTGTTGACATTAATCTGAGAAGGGCAAAATTCAGAGGGCAAATCTGGAGGGGCAATTCAGAGGCAGTTTTCCAGTTGTGGAAATACTCCAAAATGGGCAAATTCAGAGGCCAGAAGTGGAAAAGGGTAGTTTTGGAAATACCAATACTTCTTTTGCTGAAATCAGAGAATTGTGTAGAAGAGAAGAAGACGAAGAAGACGAAGAAGACGAAGAAGAAGAAGAAGACGAAGACGAAGAAGACGAAGAAGACGAAGAAGAAGAAGAAGAAGACGAAGAACAGAAGAAGAAGAAGAAGACGAAGAAGAAGAAGAAGAAGAAGAAGAAGAAGAAAGAATGGTAGTGTTGAACAGAGGCGAGCAGCGGCTTCGCTCTCGCCATAGCCAGAGCCACGGCCACGGCCACAACAGCCACAGCCATCGCCAGGTTCAGCGTCAAGCTCCCGCTCACCCCCGCACCGACGGCGACGAGTTCCCCCGCTCTCTCACCAAGACCGCCGTCGCCCAGCTCTGCGACGCCACCGGCTTCCACTCCATCCAGCTCTCCGCCCTCGAAACCCTCGCCGACATCGCCTCCAGATACCTCTGCGACCTCGGCCGAGCCTCCCAGTTCTACGCCAATCTGTCCGGGAGGTCCCAGAGCAACGCCCTCGATGTCATCTGCGCCCTGGAAGACATGGGCGGCGCCGGCATGACGGAGCCCCAAGCTTCCATGGGGATCGCCAAGTCTGCCACGCTCGCAGATCTTCGCAGGTATGTGGATTACGGCGAGGAAATACCGTTCTGTAAGCCTGTGCCGCATTTCCCTGTGTGTAAGCAGAGAGACGGCATTCCTAGCTTCGCCAAGCTTGGGGAGAAGGTTCCGGAGCCTCACATCCCATCGTGGCTTCCTGCGTTTCCGGATGTTCATACGTACAAGTCTACTCCTGTGTGGAACCAGAGGAAGAAAGACCCCAAGCTCGATAAGCTCGAACAAGCGAGACAGAGAAGGAAAGCGGAGAGATCTCTCGTCTCTCTCCATCTCCGCCTCTCCAACAATAACATGGAGAGAACTTTCGGATCAAGCTCCGCAGAGATGGGGTTGGCACCTCCTTCCTCTGTACCTCAACAACAACTGCTGCAACAACAAGAAGCTGCCATAGCTTCAAAGGCTGAGGTTCAAGATGGAACGAACAAAACAAAGGGCAATAAAAGGCCTGGTCAGGCTACGGCGGAGAATCCATTCTTGGCAGCTCCATTGATGTCTGGTACCATGGGGATAAAAAGACCAGAACTTTCATTCGGGTTTCCAGCAAATCAAACGGAGGCAAAGGAAAACCTAACGTCTAGCACTGTGGCTCTTCCTTCGGCTTTGGATGTGTTCACGCCTGCCTTGGAAGCCGCTCGGCATGATGTGCATGAGAGGGTGGAACCACCATCCTCTCAAAGATCTCTGCTTCCTGATTCTAAAGATAGAATGCCTGTCCTCATGACATGGGACTTTGGAAGGAAGGCAAAAGAGAAAGGTGCTGCCGCTGGACTGAGCCTTCAGACGAAAGAGAGAAAGAAATCGAGGAAGAATGTAGCAAATGTGGACGAGAAAGATGAGAAGAAGAGGAGAGCTGAACAGATTCTGGCTCAAACTATTGAAGGGAAGGAAGGTGGAGTTCAATGATAGAGGTATGGGCTTTCTTGGGTGCCAAATTGTGTTTAGTTGCATTATTCTGTTGGTTGGTTGGTTGGTTGTGATGTCACCTGGTTTTGATTGAAGAGGTTTAAGAGCTTGTGATGCTTCTTTATATTTAATGTAGCACTGTGTGATTGTGACACTTTGGCGTACCTCTTTGTTGGCTTTTGCTTAGTAGGCTTTGTGAGATACAGTAATTAGGAAATATATCTGGATAGTCTATCTTCTTAATTTTATAAGTAATCAATCCTCCCTCTAATTTGATCCTAATCAATCAATCTCCCCCTAATCATGTCCTAATTTTCTCCCCCAGAAAACCCACAAGTGGGATTTCCTTTTGAACAATTTCCTTTATGCACTTTTTTTTTGTTATATTTATTTATTTTTCACAATGATTGATTCTTTGTTTTTC
>JBBBWG010008002.1:16235-36521 GCA_037176905.1 Azolla pinnata | reverse complement strand
TCCCATAGGTCATAACTACCCTTCTAGTGAATATCCTTAAAAATCGTTTTTATCTTTGTCCATTTGTCCGCAAGAATTTTCTTATCTTATGGTTATAGAAAAATCCCGGATACCTAACAATTGTTCAAGTAAGGTTCTGAGGCTCGTATGGAAAGGTAAACCCCTCAAAGCTGTTATATTGCTAAGTTTCCCAAACCCAACTCCGCCCGGGGACAAGGTGCTTATAGAGTGTAAGTGTGAAAATTTCCAAGTCGATTTTGTATTTCACCTAGGTATTTGTTGTGATACTCAATGAAATCAATCAAACAAGAACGCGTTTCACTAGCTCCAAATAATCTGCACACCCTGACACCTAATATAATCAAACAGAAGCTCATAGGATGGGTTGGGTAAAGCTCTAATTTTATCAACAATGATTTAAAACATGATATTAATGGCCAAAATTGTGACATGAGGGTCTCTGCACACAGAGAGTATGGGTTTACAATCTTTCTTAATCCTTTGATGTATGGGTAGGGACACTTGTACAATCGAGGAAACATACTCCAAATATTTAGCAGCAACATAGTTTTGTCTAGTTTTTGCAAGCACTATAGTAAGCACAGAAAAGCTTCTCTAATCCATTGAGGTCTCATCCATCTCAGTAAGTGGCATAGAGTTTTCTGGGAGTGCTGAGATGAGATTCAATCAAACGAATTAGCCAAAGTTTTTTTTCCATTCTAGGAGTGATGCCGAAAACTGCACAGACTCCTTACGTTCGACTTGTGCTGTAGACTGTTTTATGGTTGATAATCAAGGGGATTTTCAGGCAAACATGTTTTTGCTGTGTGATGAGATCTTTGCGTTTTTACTAGTAGTAATCGCATGTAGAGCAACCTATTAATACCTAGAGAATTCTCCTTTGTTCTGAATGAACGGTTGCTCTATATGTTGCACAGGTGGGATGGCCACAAAGGTGATGTGGAAGCTGTCAAGAGAGAAGCTCTCAGTGTGGGCTCCATGTAGTGTGGTTCAGTGTGGCACACTATTCTGAAGAGAATTCAAGCAAAAACAGAGGAGCTAACTTGGGGTGAAAGACATACAAAACAGAGGTATATTTGCAAAATGGCAAGCTTTCGAAGAGGACAGCAAAAAAAGTATGGAAGAGTTGAATGAAGCTTGTTTGGATGACGGCAAACAGAAGACGCGGCCTATGATTTCAAGCTGCTGTTATGAGGAGCTTGGCTCATTGAACTAGTTTTTTAGTTAAACAGAAAATCTGGTATGAGAGGGAAATGTGGTGCATTCCAATTTTTTTTGTTGTCTTTTTATGTACATATATGGCAATCTATAGTTGTTGAAGACAATGCATTATGGGACAAAACATGCATGTCTTATGAATATGATCTGATTCAGCGGCATGTTCGAAATGAAGTTTTAACTGTTGGAATACCATGCTCTAAGCAAAACAGAGACACAAAGAGGTAGAATGCTTGCAAAGTGCTTCAACCAGCAAGCAACATATCATCGATGTATGGGATAGTTGAGCCGTTGGTTGAGTACATGATCACTCTGCCGAGTAAATTTGCATGTCTTTAGGAATCAAAGCTGAACTTTTTCATGCCACCGTCATCGGATTGCTTGCTTCAATCCGAAGAAGAGAGTCTACAAACCAAATGCTCATCAATAAGTAGGACATGCAGGTGTGTTTATCTGTTTCTTCTAGGTTAACATTCTTTTGAACTAGATCAAGGAACAAAAGCAGTAGTAATTAGGTTGAGGCAAAGATCGAGGCGAAGATCAAACCTTTTGATATCGGTGAAAGTCCTTTGGTGATAATGCTCAGAGCCGAAGAATGCTCTTGCTTGGTAGAAATCATATCATTTGCCAAACAAGGAACAACAAAGATAATGAATGGATGAGACCCATATATCTATGCACAAACCCAGATCAACACGAGACCCAACGAAGACACCAGACACGAAACATTCAGCTGAAAGAGATGAATGGAAGCTCTTCAGTTCTTCAGCTCTTCAGTTCAGAGAGATGAATGGAAGCTCTTTGGTGCTTCTTCTTGCTCTTCACTTCTTCTTTTTCTTCTTCTTCTTCTTCTTCTTCTTCTTCTTCTTCTTCTTCTTCAGTGTCAAATTTTGACACAACTGAAAGACACAATTTGATTGTCAAAAACATATAGGGAAGATACAAAACACAAAGAATTTTGTTGGGCGATTTGTGTCACCAGAAAGAACAGTTTCTTGGCTGGCCTCCTCGACAAAATCTCGCCTCTGATCAATTCTCTGCTCTGCTCGATTCTCTCTTTCTGCTCTGCTCTGCTCTGCTCTCTCTCTCTCTCTCTCTCTCTCTCTCTCTCTCGTGGGCGTTCTAGGACTTCCATGGATGCAAAAGACAGGCCCCAGATTCTTGCGCATATCAGCAAGTCCCTCACCTCCACCATCTACGACACTTTCTGGGTCCCCAGCAGGTGCTCCTCCTGTTATGCCATTGTTTTTTATCCCATCCCCATGCCGTTACGACCTCGTTTCATGCCTCTTGATTCCGTTCTCCTCGTATTGTCCGGTTGCATCTCGAGTCGTTCAGTCGCAGTTTTCGAATTCATTTCATCACGTTGCGTCACGTCACGTTACGCTCCATCTTATCGCATTCCATTCCCTTTCGTTCCCTTACATTCCACTTCATAACAATACGTTACGCTCCATTTCAGCACGTTGCTGTCCATTCCATCGCATTACATTCCATGCCCATTGCCATCAAATTTCCATTTCTGAAACTTTAAGCTAAATTTTGGTTACTGTTACATTGAATTTCATTTGATTTCTTGATGATATTGCGATAATATTCCCATTTATGTCACAAAAGGTTACTATAGTTTTCTTAGACCTCACAATCATGCTTCATTTTATGGAATCTCAGCTTTGCTCAGAAATGCTGATGGTTTCTACATATTTGGCGAACATTCCATTGTTTTTGCATATCTGCTAAAGTTTCTTGCATCATCTAAACACCCCAAAATTGCATTTTTTTGAAGTCCTAGCATTCTGACTAAACTCAGAAATTAATCCATTCTGTAGCAACCATAAAAAGAGAAGAATTAGATTTGCAACTTGAATTTTGTTTATTGCTTATCTCATTAGGCGGATTAGATTAATTGGGTGACGGTAGTTATTGATTCATTTGAGCTTATCTTAGGATATTAATTCCATTTGATTTTAGTACATTAGACTATGAAGTATGCTTCATTGATCACATCATTTCAACTTTATTTTCATGTCATTCCATTTATCTCTTAGGCTAGAACAAGTTAATAGATTACTGCGGATGCTTTTCTGGGAAAGTAAACTGTGATTGAAAATCTCGTGTCTTATTGCAGTGCAAGGTTTGTGCTTCTTGGGTCAACAGCAAGAACCACTGGAACTATACAGGTTTTCACTCTTCTAATCTTTGGTTGTTTCGTGTGTTGCCAACTTGTTTAACATGGATGATGCAGCTATATCACATTCTTCGTCTTCTTTTTTGTGATCATGAACTGTATGTTTTGTAACATATTATACCTCAGACATCTTCCATATTCGGTACTGCCTAGGATTGTATCACTTGATACTTTAATTAATATTTAAGGCTTAACATTAATGATGAAGGGAAAAGGTATGAGGCACAATTTCCCCTGATTGTTTAAATCATTGCCACCTATATCGTTGATTATCAAGGTACAGATAGTGATGTTTCTTGGCAAAAATTATTGGTTTCCACTTCTGCTGCAAAAAGTCTGAAGGAAAATATTGCTTTTTAGGTCTTTGAACTGAATGGTTCGGATTTGAACAAGGTTGCAGAGGTACATGGATCTGTTATGTTTGAACATAAGATATTTCCATTTTGACAATGTCATTTTCAGGTTCATATACAAAGAGTTGTTAAATTTTTTATTTGCTTAATTTCACAGGCAGAGAAATCAACAAGTTTCAAATGTGGAACTTTTGGTGCATCTAGCCTGGTAATTTAATGTCTATCTTATGTCCAGAAAGTTCACATAGATCCTATATTGTTTGTCTTAGGTTTTATATGATTAAGATTCTTCTATGTGCATATTAATTTAATTGTTTAACATCCACATGCTTAGCATGTAAGAGATTGATTCTTGTATTTGGTTCCCGTATGCTAGATTGATAGGCAATTCGCAACTGGAGATTTTAAGGGAAATCTTCATATCTGGTAATACTTGATGAACTTCGATTGTGAGCACCAAATAAAATCATTTGTGAAAACTAACTTCAAACTCCATGCTTGTGTAGGGACTTGGAAAAACTCACTTATCCTATTTTTGAAGCAAAAGGTTCCTTCTGCTTTCTGGAATTTGTTATATTTCTATATGGATTGGTTTGTTTAAGCATTGAGGGGTTCTGAGTCTCTCCTCATTATGTTAGTATAGATTTATGTAACCTCGTTATCTAGGTTTTTTTTATCCATTCAGAGTGGAAATTTAATTTGAAATCCATTGTCCCACAGCGCATGAAAGCATTATAAATGCAATTGATGGATGTGGCGGATTAGGAATTGGTTATGGTGCCCCAGAAATAGTAACTGGCGGAAGGGATGGTACTTAGTGTAATAGTCCTGAACTTTTTAAATTTAATATCTGGTCTTTTTATTAATCTAATAGGACCATTGTTACAGGAAGGGTTTGTGTGTGGGATCAACGTCAAAAAGACGATCCGGTAAGTGTGCTTTATGATTAATTGAAAATTTCTTGGCCAGCATATCTCAAATATACTGAACCTTATTTCCTTATTTCCTCTAGCTATCTTTCAAAATTTCTATGAAACTCTTTCTACTGTTTTGACTTAAAATAGTCAAAGATGTATGTAACAGGGTACTCTAGAAGTCATATCAGGGTATTTTGAGTGTCAGAATAGATAGTCATAGGCAGTTGATGATAGTGCTAGCTGCTTGGTATTGTCATGGTTAAGTGTGGCTCAAACTGGTTAAGTGAAACTTAAGGCAAAATGACTAGATCTAAACTCTTTAAGAAATTTTAAATTTAAACCATTTCTAAACTGGTTAAGCTCAAATCAGTTAAATATATATGTGAACATATAGTTCGACCATGTGGACAAATAGTAAAGAAACTCTTACTAAATTGGTTTAGAGCAGTTAACGGGTCAAAGAGTCTCGAGTTGAGCTGAAATTAGCAAAACGTTGTAAACCCCAATTTGAATGTTCAAACTGAGCCATTACTGCTGCCTACAGATAGCTCCGGCAGAGATTGAGATCGCTAATTCCTCACAATTCTTCCAATACATCTCTCATGTTGATCATCTGTTTTGTAGCTCGCGTTATCTACTATCAGTTCACCTGTCTTAGGAATATTTGGAAGGAAGAGTACTCTTTTGAATTACCAACCTTGGGAACTTCATTGAAAGAGAGTCTCGCTTAGTCTTGGCCCATTGTTTATTACTGATATTCTATTCATTATTACTTCAACAAAATATAGTTATGACGTTTCAGGCTATTTGGTAATTACCAGGTTGTGGCCTTCGAACCAGAATGTCAAGATACTGCTCGAGATTGTTGGACAGTGTCTTTTGGTATGCTATGAGTTCTTAGAGTTCTGCATTATTATTAGGAGGAAAACCCATTTGGGATGTGGCAAAGGTGGGGGTATGTAGCATTGGGAAGTATGTTCCTTTGCACTGTGTATATAGATTTAATTCAATAGATACAATGAGAGTGCTATTTTGTAGAATCCAAGTATATGACATTCTGTTTTGAAAAACAGGAAATTCATACAATGATGAAGAGCGGTGTGTGCTGGCAGGTGAGGATTTCTATCTTTATAATTGGCTGGAGGCTCCTTGAAGAAAAGTTCTAACATTCCCAATTGATTGAAAATATATTCTTCCACTCTTTTGCAGGCTATGATAATGGAGACATAAAGCTATTTGACTTGAAAATGTGCAAAGTCAGATGGGAAACGAGTACAAATAATGGGGTGAGCAAACTCGTACCCGTGAGTAATAGTCTGAGAACAGTGTGAGTGGTGCTCTTGGATATGTTTTCTTCATGTGGAGGAGTACCTCCAAGTTTGTGCTAAATAGCATGGCTCTTTTTCAAGGTGGTTCACCATGAAATCTTATTCATATGCCTGTCACAATTGCTGTGCACGGGAGGAAGAAATATTGTTGGACAGCAGGACTAGATCATGTGGCATGCCTCTGGTCTCTTGATCTCAGTCCCATAACAGTTTATTTTCAGTTAGCAGGCTATGTGTTAGCAGGCTATGTAATTGGAATGCTGGTTGAGAGATTTCAGCCTTAACCTGGTTTTTTGGCTGATGTTTCAGCCATGTGCCAGTGTGTTGAAGTTCACTTCTTTGCATGGATCAGGTTTGCTACCAAATGCTGCATGGTTAGGCTATTCCCAACATATCAGACATTGATGTTTTCGATCAGGCAGTTTTTACTACCTTCTTTCTATGCAGCTGAAGAGAGGAACATTTATATATTATCTGTCCTTAAAACAGTTTCTAGTAGAACCATATGTAGTGACCTACTGGCCGAATCTGTAATCGGTCTATTATATTTTGTCACCATATTGAGGTTCTGTATAAGCGTTATAATGTTGGAAAATAATAACCTCGAAACTCACATAATCTCTCTCTTAGGTGCTGTGGGTATTTTGGAGTTTTTGGAAAATAGCTGGCTTTATGCGCAACCGTGATCATGGTGATTGGTGTGCAGTCAGCTAGGTGTTCCCACGTTTTGGCTTGCAGACATAATGTCTTTCTTGCTTTTCTACTGTAGCATCTCTTTTCATCTATTATAACGTTCTAAGACTGTCGGCCTATGTTATTTGTTGATACTTGAGGATATTCTTCCTGCTCAGCTGAAAGGGATTTTTCTGGTAGTTTTACCAGACAAGTTTGCATCACTGTTTATAGGAGATGAAACCTAGTTTACTTTAGTTTACTTTAGTTTACTTCAGAGGTATTAGGGGCTATATGAGGTGAGTTAACTAACACTTCAGAAACTAAAGTGTATTTAGATTGAAAGTTATCAACCACAGGGTATGAGATGCATGCTCCTAGGGCTAAAAGAATGCATAAAATTACTCTTTACAATGTTACATGGAGATACCACACCCACTTGTTATGCAAGTCTTGTAAAGTATAGCTCAAAATTAGCACCACAAACTCCTATAAATAATACTCGTATAAGCTGTATTCTCTCACAGCAAGTACAGTGTTCTTGGGAAAAAAGTTGTTGTGGTCATAAAACACAAGCAGTGTCACAAATTCATTGAAATATCCATCTAATGAACGACAGTCTCTCATAGTTATTGTAATCTTCTGCAAGTTTTTCCTACTATCTTGGAACTGTTTTCCAAGACTGATTGTGAAACTCTAAAGTTCATTGAGATTTGGTTTGCTGATGATTACTTGAAGTAAACATATTAAGTGCTTGTATGTCCTTTCCAATGTTTCTGTATCTAGGTTTGCGGCATTCAGTTTGACAGAAAAGATATCAAGATGAACAAATGTGTTGCAACCACATTGGAATCGAAGTTCCATGTAAGACTTATTGTCTTTGATTTCAAACAGTGTATCTACATAAGTATTATATTTTACGTTTCTTCAGTTTTGAAGTGCCTTCCTTCATGTGAATATTTCAGGTATTTGATTTAAGGACACAACATCCAGAGTCAGGGTTTGCTTGCCTTACAGAAAAGGTGACAAACGTCGACCAGAAAAATCAGTTAAAAAAATTCTTTTCTTGTTTGATGGATCTCTTTATTATAAGTGTTCATTTGTGATTTTAGATGTCTCATGGTACTACCATCTGGGGAGTCAAGCATTTGCCACAGAATCGTGAGGTTTTTGCAGTGCTCGGTGGAGATGGATCTTTGTCTCTATTTAAATATAACTATCCAGAACAGCGCTCTTTAAAGGATATGGAAGGAAAGGCCTACGGGGTATGTACACAAAAAAAAGAGCTTATTTTTTGTTCTGCATCCTTTCTTCTTGCTCTCGTAGCATAACCATATTCTTGTTTATATCTGTTTAGGAAAAAGGCTAGACATTAGTGTCTTCCATTTTCTCTATTGTTATGAAATGAGACATTTGTATTACTGGGAAAAGACATAATTATTGAAGGCAGTGTGTATGCTTGCCCATACAATGGGCTGTGATAGTGTACAAGAATCATTCTCCTTACTTTGACTGTAGAAGCACAACTCATTCTTATTTCTTTGCATCATTCGAGTATGGATTGAAGTTGCTTCCTTGTTTGTGGGTTCATATGTTTCAGTGATAGCCAAAAAGTCTTGTGATTTGGCTGAGCATGCATCATCGTCGAAAACAGTTTGATTGCTATATTTATGGGTACCATACTGCATGAACGTCTAGACTATGCATGTTCTGTTTTCATCTCTGGTATTACTTAGTGATTCTTTTGAGCGTATGAAGGAGAAAAAAGGACTAATGTCATTCTAGTGGCATAAAAGATGTAATGGACTAATTGCTCATGATAATGAACTCACTCGTGCTACCTTTTTACCTTTTTTTTTTGCTACAGATTGTAGGGAATGTGAAATCATTGTCATCTGCAGTGATGTCGACCCAACCCATCAATTGCTTTGATTGGTAAGGTTTAATATATTGCAATGCACTAATTAGCAGACATAGTAGATTACATTCTTTGCTTAATCATTAATGATGTTTGCTTGGATGTTTCAGGAGCCCAGACAAAGAAGGTTTAGCTGTCATGGGGTCATTCGATCAATGTGTCCGAGTTGTGATTGTCACAAAGTTACATAAGTTGTAATTTTGTCAGACATTCTCTGCTATACATTTAGGGGATGATGCATGTGGATGAAGATGAAGCTATTGAGGATAGAAGTGGATAGAAAGAAGTCAACAGTTTCTGCATGTGATTCTAATGTGATGATATCCAGATTGACATAAATGAGGCCATGGCGTAAGAGATGCTGCAAACTAATGGTCAATCTGAAGACAGATTAGCCCCCAAACAGGGTTTTTCTTTCACATGGAATCAGATCACGAGCTTGCCGTTGAATTGGATTAGCTGGTTTCAAATATTTGAGCGATGTTCATACATGTTGGTGAGCTTGACACCATCACACCTTACATTGAGCTGGACTGGATGTTTACAGGCATTGGAGAACAGGATTTCAATGATGTAATGCTTTGAATCTATAATCAATAACTATGAGATGTTTATATATACATTGGATTTCAGAGTGTTATGCATGGGAAGCCTTTAATTGATGCGTTGAGCAGTGAATTGTGGGGAGATCCAAGATCAACTGCAACCCTGGTAACGGATGCTGGTATGTCATGAAAATGGTGACGTGGTCCACACAGTTAGTTTCTTCATGCAGATTGGTGTTAGTTATCACACATTTCAGTGGCATCTAAATGGAGGTTCTGTGTACATGGAATTGTCAGGGTTTTGCAAACTGTCAGAAATCCCTTGCTTTTGGTTGTGTTTGAACATTGAATGCCCACCTTTGGGTAGAGTTATGTCTGCCAGATGTTGATTCATCCTCTTCTGTCTGGAAATGCTAGGGTCTTACACCCTGCATCTTTCTCCTTCTTCTTCTTCTCGAGAAGAAGCCATTCGAGCTAACCTGCTCTTCCCAATATTTCGGTCCCTACCTTCAATGTGGAGATGTCGATTCTTATGAGCCCCCATCTCTCTCTGCTTGAAACGCTTCACCATTGCTGCACAGCCACTTCCTTGAATGGAGCCATGGCTAGTGCCCATGAAGCGGGGATTGGAGGCTGTGAACATGTTGATCGGAACTTCGCCGTTTTCCTTGACAGGAAGGTTCGGTTTCTGCTTCTTGTTCTTGTTCTTGGTTACTTCTGGGGGTTTTGTTGATTCTTCATTTCCATGGATATGGCCGCCGTTGTTTCTGTGGA
Organism: Azolla pinnata; assembly: GCA_037176905.1. Lineage (NCBI taxonomy): Eukaryota > Viridiplantae > Streptophyta > Polypodiopsida > Salviniales > Salviniaceae > Azolla > Azolla pinnata. The sequence goes on along the minus strand of JBBBWG010008002.1, from coordinate 26,587 downwards.
ATCGACACCGGAAGGATCCGGCATGGGATGTTGGAGCACAAAGACAGATCACCATTTTCTCTGAGATCTGATCCTTTGATTTAGATCTGTTGAGAGAGATGTCGATTCTCTAGTTTTTGGTCTTGAGTCACTTATCAATGGACACAATTCCTGGCATCATATCTGAGAGATTGATCAAATTTACTGGAGGAATCGATCGCAACTGCAAGCAGGTGACAAGGAGAGGTGCATTGAATCGGCTGATGAGATTGTTGAATTAATCAATGGGCTGATGACTGAAAGGTTAAGAGGAATTTCACAGAAATTTATCTGCGATTAATTGGTTGATTGGCAGCATACATATAATTCATCTGCAGATGTTAAGAAATTGAAATACAAAGTTGTGAAGATCTCTCCAGCGTTTGGGATGGACGAGAAGATATGGCAGAAGAAAGAAAGAGATTAGTGTGGAGAGGAATATGCAAAGGGCTGAGTCCAAATGCGAATGAAACAGAGATTTGATGGTTTCCCACGAAACAATGGGCAAAATAGTAAGGCAGATTTTCAATCTGTTTGTATTAAGAAAGAATGCAAAGCAATGATTATTGTAGGTTCTTGGTTAAAAGTGTGGATGGAAATGGCAGAGATGTAATGGTTGCTAGGTGCAGATTGATTCCATTAGGGTACTGATTCTCACTGCACTAATTACAGCTATGGAATCCCAATATATCTATGCAAATGGATTGATGGATCTTCTCTGAAGCTATGGATTCCCAAATATTTCAATGAAAATGGATTGTAGGGATATGCTCTGCACTAATTACAGCTATGGATTCCCAATATTTCAATGAAAATAGATTGTAGGGATATGCTGTGCACTAATTACAGCTATGGATTCCCAATATTATTCCTATGCAAATGGATTGATGGATCTGCTCTGCACTGATTACAGATATAGGCACACAAAGTTGTATGCAGATGGATAGATTCCCTCTTTACAGGCACACAGGTTAGAGCAACAGTTTCTATATGCATACAAAAAATATGCAGAAGAAATGGGCTTATAAATATCTGTGCAGATGGATGGATTTTCTCTACTCTTGTTTCTAAGCAAATGGAGGGATTTGCTCTGCAATTCATCAGTGCAATGGTTCCTACCTGTAAGCAATATATATATATATATATATATATACATGTATGTGCAGAGATAGATCTGAGTTGCACAGAAGATTCTTCCCAGAACAGTGTGGAAAATAACCAAAACCCACTTGGGATTGATGCCCAAAAAGAGGAAATGAGATCCCAGTTGGGCTCCAATTGTTAAGGACCACCACTTGCCCCAGATGCATATTTTCTTTTGGATCTCAGAAGACAACTGGTATGTTTTCCTTTTGGAGCTTCCATGGCCATAGAGCCTTTTTCTCTTTATTCCTCCCTCCCCCAATTCTGAGCTGTATCCCCCTCGGAAAGTATTCCGAGGGGATAAGCTTCTTTTAATCGGGGAACGGAATCGATCTTTGTGTGTGTTTTTTGTTTTGCCCTTTCCTTTTTTTGTTTTTTTTGGCAGCCGCGGTTTCTCGAGCCTTTCTTGGAGCTGCCGTGTTGATCGTCGAGTTCGAATCGAATCGAAGCCGCGGAGAAGAAACGGTATGTTCACTAGGATCTCGGGCTGCATCGCAGATACCCTAAACTATAAGCTCAAAACCCTAAAACCCTAAAACCCCTAAAACCCTAAAACCCTTAAAAACCCCAATACCCAAAAACCTAAAAACCCAAACCCAAAACCCCTAAAATCCCTAAAACCCCAAACCTTTAAGCCTTGCTATGAATGTCCTTTGTTTAGAAACTGTTTCTGGCAATGGTAATTGTACACTCTTTGGCAAAAATGTTGCTAATTTTGTTCGAATCTGCTCCAAGCACTAAACCCTCAAACCCAAAACCCTGTACCCTAATCCCATCCTGAAGCCCATAACCTGAGGAGCCCATCAAAGCATTTGCATGATAATTGCATTGAAACTCTTTCTGGCACTGGTAATTGCATACAATCTTCGGAAATGCAGCGAATCAGTTTGAATCCTCTTGATCTTGGATTTAATCAACTGCTCTTCCGATGTACTACTGCTTGTCTTTGTTTGCATGCAGGCGAATTCCGAGAGCTTAGCTACAATGGAGAGATGGAACTGGAACACCGACAGAAAAACATCGATATTTGTGACCTCCTGCGCCCCGAGTCGCATTTTGCCCACATGGAGCTGCATAAATATAACAACAGTGTTTTTCTCGGACCCGTATTTCGGCACTGATCTTTGGAATGCATCGAAACGGGAAGGAAAGAAAGCCCGTCGTGGAAAGACCGTGCCAATGACACATGCGTTAAATGAGCCGCCAAGAAACCGCGGTTTGTGGATATGGTGATGCAAGGATAACCACGATGTGGTGCGAAGAGAAATTTGCAGCGCTTTTTCCGTGGGGTTCGATCCACAAGAGGTGTTGTGTATATGCTGCGGATCGATCGATGATTCATCGGCGTTATCTGGGTCTGCGAAATTATTGGCATGTGTGCGTAGGATCGGAGCTTTGGAAGGATATGGAAAGCTTGAAGCATTTCACATTTTTCATGCTAGAACATCACAAACTGTAGACAGCACGCCGAGCTTTGAAAACTACTGCTCATAATAGTTGAAATGAGCCTGGCAGGATTGATTGTTTGTTTTTTTTTTTGGTTTTCTATTTCAACACCAGAAAGAAGAGTAGATTCTTGAGCAAATCGATCAATCCACTGATCGATTATGTTTTTCTTTTGATCTGTTTGCTCCTGATTCTCAGCCATATTCTCAGATTTGGGCTGAAGATTTGTAAGGCTTTGAATTAGTTTTGTCCGTGTTTTTCTGTTTCCGGGTTTTTTTGTAATCTTAAGTCTTTTTATAAGAGGTATCAGTGGCTCATTGGATTTGAACCTCGAGTTACGTCTTAGACCTTGGGACAGACAAAAACCCTTTGGGCTTAATTTGATAACAAGCATGAATCTGGTTTCCATAGAACCGTAGAGGTTATGCACCGTTGAATAAAGCAAATGCTGGAATCTTCCTGTTTGAAGCATCCGGAGAAGAAGCGATCCGCATTACTTGTTTAATGTGAATCGGTGGGCATTTTGTTGCAGAGATGCTGGGTAGGATAAGCCCACACGATTTGACTTACGAGGCCATAAGAAATTTCTAGCACTTAACAGTAGTGGGTTTTTCTACATGTGAGGCCATTATTTGATAACTCACAGGAACAGAGATCGACACAGTTGGTCTCAAGATGTTCTGGAGTTAGACACCTCGTGTCTTTTGAATGAACACTTGGCTTGACATGCACCGATAAGTCCCTGCGTGGTTGAAGTCGAAGTGTTCTGATCAGAATTGTGGTGAGTGCCCACGACACATGGATTGTACGCGTTTTAACCCAAGTTACGCGTGCATGCGATCACATCAGTAAGAATCTTTCGGTTTCATTTGCGTTCAAGCTTTTGCTCAGATGCGGTTCTTGGTTCATCGGCTTTGAAGGTAGTAGATCCCAACTGGAGCGTCGAAAGAAGAATATAATCATCACTTTAATCTGTTGCTAGCAGTTGATCATTCAACACATAACAATGTGATCCTGGTGGTATAGTAGCAACGACATGATTCTAAAAGCTCAACGTGGCAAGAGTGTATCGGCATCTCCTTGATCTTTATTGTTGGATAAAAGTCCTCGTCATCAGTGAGAGCTCTGATATTATATCGGTCCTTATTCATAGGAACCAAGCGCTACAGTATCATTTAGTTGACCAATCACGTCCGAGGTACCTAATGACCCAACTTTAAGCGACTCCGATAAAATAAGTTAGATGATTGCAACCATGCCTCAAACTTTTTCTACATTCGAAGTAAAAACAAATTTCCTCCCCGAATGTGACCTCTTTCATAAAGAGTATGTACTTCCACCCTCTTCCTGGGAATGGAAACAGCAATTTACTTTGGAACATAACCTTTTTGCTAGAACATTAACAATACCACATCAAGGTAATAATCTGAAGAAATTGTGCACGAATTCGTATAAAATTGAGCTGGAAACCTCATTAAGTTCTCTTATAGTATATCTTTAATAATTTTATGCTCAATAAGAACATAAAGTTACTCCGTTTAAAAATTAATTATATGCTAAAAATGATCGTAGCCGTGATTTCGTCGTTTTATTTAATCGGAACAGAATTTTACTCTATTCAAGGATTAACTGAATTGAAAAAATAATTTCAAACCCGTTATTTCGGTTGCTATTTCGACATGTTTTTCAATGAGTTTTGTTACCTTGAAATTGAGTTCTTTGCTCTCTTGTTTCTATCTTCAGATGTTTATCTCTCTTTTTTCATGATTTTGCAAACAAGGGAAGACCAGACTAATTTATAAGTTATATAACCATGACAATATAGATGAACAGGAATGCGTGCAGATGATGATTTTGATGATGATCATCATCATCATGGAAGCAACTGGTGTGCTGAATTTCAGAGGAGGGTTATATTGATAGATTTTGGAAACCTTAGGGCTGGTTTTGGTTAATGTACTCGAAGCATTCTGCAACAAAATTCCATCCGCTTGTTCAATGGCGTTGATGGGCGCCAGCGGGTTTAGCTTGGATTCCATGTTCGTACCACAGCCCACATCCGGAAATGTGAAGTATGCCCTTCTTCTCTTCTCTCTTTTTCGTACCTGCATTTCCACATCAAGTGTTGAGCTCGGTTTCTCATGACATTTTCGTAATGCTATTGAATTCCGGCCATAGATTTCATGAATGGGTAGATCAATTTGCTTCAATGTTTTAGAGTTGGTTCGGCCTTATTATTTGATAAATAAATTGGTGATCAATTGATCGAAATTCAGTGCTAGTTTTTTTTCTATCAATATGATCGTTTTGTCAAATTTCACTGAGTGCTTGTTGGTTTCGTGGAATGATGCAAAGAATTCCGTGGAGAAAATTGACGTAGCCAGTCAATTAGGTATTACTCAGTGATCTTGCAACTGTTAGATGGATTGGGTTCTTTATCGCTTCCACGGTTATGTTGAGAAATCTATCTTTAATTGATGGAACAGTCCATTGCATCAAAAACTTCCACCCAAATATGGGCACATTAATATTCACATTGAAATTGTGAACAGGGTTAATAATTATAAATAGTTAGATGACTAATTATACAAGTACTCAGTAAAAATTATGTAATTAAGAGACGGAAGCAATTTGTATGTGTATGAATGTGCATTCATTTGATATAGACTGAGAAAAAAGGTGACAATATGAATGCAATAAACACGTGAGAGAGCCCAGAGAAGAAAATTAACATAAAATTAGAATGAACACCCATCATGAGAGAAATATAGTGGGCACAATGGGGGTTTGAAAATAAAACTAAAGAATAAGCACAATGGGAGGTGGAAGATATATATGTTCACGGTTTTACATTACAAAAGAGGGGCTTTTTACTGTCTCATACAAGTAGTGGTACATCCATCTATGAACTTACATACGCTCTTCAACATATTTTCTAGAGCTGAACTCTTAAAGAATACCGTTACAGTCCTACTGTACTTCATTCTATAGAACATCTATTAAATACGACATCCAAGTATGTAATTTCTCAACATGTTTACACTAGAGTGTGTTCTGGCATACAGGCTTGAGGTTGTGAACTGCAAAAAGGTCATGGTCACACATGTATGAAATACGATTTTTTTTCTTGTTTCTTTCTTTTATCAAAGCAGCTTTCTCCAAACTGTCTTTGCGAGCTCTGAATTCTTCTCTTATGATAAGATGTAGGAATTCACATGGAGCTCAACATAAGCGACACATAATTTTGTGCTGTCAGAGATGGTTTGATTTCAATGCGGATCTATCTGAAGGGCAAAAGAATCCACTGAATTCAGGAGACTTCAAAGTTTTATCCCATTTGAAACAGCTAGGATGTGGTGACTTGATTTCAAAACCAAAACCTATCCATTTTCGTGGATGCATGAATGAGTCATTCACGTTCAATTGTGTTGGAGGAAATTTTTTTGTCAAAATCAATAGGTAATTGGCTTCTTCTGCCTCATTCTTTATCTCATCAAGTGAGGATATACAGGCATTCATTCTCGTATCTCAAAGCATTATCAACATATGAAGTTGTTTTTAGCATTATTGACCTTAGTATCTGTGGTATAGTTACCATCATAAGATAGGGTACCAACTTTAAATTATTTGAACTAACTCCATACACCCTCGAAATCTCAAAAGCGCACAAATACATGATATAAATTTTCCTCTTACATAAATAGCTTGTAAAGTAAGCATATCATATAGCTTCTACTGTCTAAGTCAAGCTTATTTTGTAGAAGTATGTTTTATTTATCAACATTCATTTTTCTTTGCGCATATTTCTTTCTCCACTCTGTAAAGAAAGATTCTTAAGAAAGTAAGATTTTCTGTCATTATTCGTTAGTTGGTGGTTCTAATGTTTTCAATTGTTCTTGTTTCAATCAGATCTCTTGCTGCAAAAGATATGTTTTTTGGTGAACATGAAGCGTATGTATCTATCTCCAAACCTTGCTTTCTCTTTGTCAAAGAATAGTAAGGTTGTTGAAACGGACAGGAAGAACATAAATTTGTTACATTAAGGAGATATTATTAATGATCTGATGATGTTTTAGAAGCCATAAAGATATATATTTTAGCCAGGTTGCTGAGATTGAATATTTCTCAAGGAGTACGTGTTCCTAAACCTCTTGGGTATGGAGATTTGCCTGATGGTGGGTCATATATTATATTGGAACATCTACAGTTTCGCCCTTTTGGCATGGTACGAATGATACATTCCATTAAACGTTTGACACCGTTTCCATGACATTCCATAGTGTATCGGAATTTAAACTTGTAAAGCTTGTTGAAATAAAATAACTTTTTCCCAAGAAGATATAATTTTTTGAAGCATTAAAATACGTCTTGCGATGATTTTACATAATTAATGAAATTAACATTTGTTAGATGCGTAACAAAAGTCAAGCTGATCTTGGGAGGAGTTTAGCAATGCTACATCAGTGTGACGTTGGGGATTTGTTCGGGTTCCCCTTAAGCACAAGGTTTTCTTTCTGTTTTATGAGTTGTTTGGTGCATATCCAAGCTCAAGTTCATATTAATCCTAAACAACACGAGTTTCAAGATAGTTGTATTTATAGGCTAGGCTCCATTCCCTTGGAAAATGCATGGATGTCATCATGGGAAGAATTTTTTGTGGAGATGCGCTTAAAAGATCGTCTCATGGTATGTGGAAGGTACCCATATTCTTTCTTAAAGTTGCAAAGTATATTAGACGAACTAAGAACCAATAGGATGGTATTTAATAATCTCACAGAAACAAGGAGTGCAACTATTTTTTCTAGGTGCATTTGAGGTTTCTTCTACAGACTTGTAACAGTTTCTGAAGTTCCCAATTGACTCAAAATTTCAGAGGGTTTATCAAGTTCTAGGAGACAATGCAAAAGAACTGCGAGCAAAAGAAAGCATGCTGATAGAAAGAGCTAGAGATATCCTAGGTGAACACAGGTGTAAGCCAAGCATTTTACATGGGGATCTATGGGTAAGGTTCAAACACTCCAAATGATGCTTGAGGATTAAGAAAATAAAGCTGAAATTCCGTATCAGTTGTAATGTGAATCAGTTGTACCCTAGAATGCAATGTGCACAGCTTCAAATCTCTCTATGTATGCACTACTTGCTAGATGCCCCTATTGAACGTTGGTGTTGAACACATCACCTTCTTCTCCACTATAGTACCTTCTGAACTGACCTATGATCAGCCTATGCTTTCACTAACCTGTTCTAGTGCCTGGGTTCAAATTTCACTATATGTACCACCTCACTAGATTCCACTGCAGAGTGAATATGCATGAGCTTCTGGCCTCACAACGATTAGCTTGTACTTTATTTCTTAATATGTAAATGTTTTTCTGTAGCTGGGAAATACTGGCTTACTAGTAACAGGAGAGGTAGCCATGTTTGACCCTGCAACTTTCATAGGGGATCCTGAATTCGGTAAAACTCCACTTCTGTTCATGCTTTTTCAAAATTTACATGATTTTGTAAGCCCTAGGTTATGCCACCCTTTTTTCTCATCTTCGTGGGTGATATTATAAGATCGACATTGCTGTTTTCCTAGACCTAGCATTTCAAGGTTGGTCACCGATCCCCGGGTTTCCAGGTTTTTGTAAGTGATTTTCTTTATAAAGCATATTTTTATTAACAGTGTTATTATGTTTACACCAGAAAGTTTTCAATTGTGAAAATCTAAGAGCGAGCCTGAAATCCTAAACCCTAATTTGATATCCCGTTATGGTTCCATTGAGGTAAAGGCTGGTTGATTGTTTTCATTAATGGCATCTGTTCGTTTTTTTCAGCGGATGCCTTCTACGATGCATACCATGAGATACTTCCGAGGACATCTAGTTTCTCGGACCGACATAAAATCTATCAGCTTTTCCATCTCTTGAATCACCTCCTTATATGTAAGAATGATATTACTTTTTGTGATTTTGTGTATAATGCTTGTTTCAATAGGGTGGGTGGGTGTTTAAGCAAGGATAAATACTCTTTTTCCTAGATGGGCTGGAGTACTACAACCATGTCAAAGCTATGGTGGACTCTCTGGTGTAAGTACAGTCGTGGTTGTTGCTTGAAGAAACTGAGAAAAACTAGAATCGTTCATGTACTTGATGATGGTTGTAAATCAACCTGAAGTAAGTGATTTGGCCTTTTCCTTAGATTCGTCTTATGAACTGATCTTGCATTTTGGAATATATTGGTGCGTCATATACTTTATGATTGTAACATTGATCTATTGTAAGTTTTAAGTTATTGTTTTATGCTATATATATGAAGCATTGATAAGTGATTCTAACATCGATTCATGGTTCATATTTGTCTTTCTTTCATAGATTATTGTTAATCATGCCATTTTTACCCTTCAATGTACAGATTTCTTATGTCTCAAGTGGTGGTAGTAATAAACGATGTATTTTGTGAATCATCTTGACATTTCAGTTGGTGCCTCGTCTCAGTCTTACATATGTTATAAATCTCATTGATTCACTTTATTATACTTTTCTCTGATGCAATGTGTGGAAGAAGAGTCCTTGTGGAATTCCAGTCCACCTTGATTAATATGCAAGTTATCTCGAACATGACACTTGAAGGGCAACATTGTTGAAGTTTTGAAAATAGGTTAATGGAAAAGTAGGGCTCCAAGGTGATCATAAATTATCGAGCTTTCGAGACCAAGGCAGACTTCGCCAGAGCCGCTCGAAGCTGCTGAGGATTGGTTTGTCTGATAAAGAATTTCAATGCATGGGATGCAGAAGATAGAAGACTGATGCTGATGTGCTACATCCTTGTGGCTGGCTGGTGTTTGTAAAATGTCTAATAAGCGTTTGGAAGCAGTGCTTGCAGGACAACAAAAAGGAAGCTGTCGATAAAGAATGCCTGATCGAAAAGATCGATTATATAAGAGCTGGGAATGCTGTATATCGAAAGAGGGGATCGGCCCTGGAAAGTCGTTACTTGATGTTGGGGTCCTCAGTTTTGTTTGCATCATGATGCAACTATTGGTGAAAATAATTGATAGACAATGGTATCAGACACTACAAAAGAGCTGTTCTGGTTGGCTCAATTCTGCTTCCAATTTGGGCTCCACACAAAGAGGTTCTACGATGAACGATGGCATGATTCCAGGATTGTCCATGAAATGATGACCATGATACAGGTATAATAGCCCTATTTGCTGCCAATGCAGAAAACTTTTGTTTGATAGAGCTCTCTTTGCTGCCAATGCTGAAACCTGTGCCTGATAGCCCCCTTTTTTCTGCCAAATGCAGAGAGATGGAGGACTGAAAGCTGTCATTTTGCTGCCAATGCTGAAAACTGTGATTTTGATAAGCCCCCATTTTGCTGTCAAATGCAGAAAACCGTGTTTCAATAGCTCCCATTTTGCTGCCAATGCTGAAAACTGTGATTTGAGAAGCCCCCATTTTGCTGCCAATGCTGTGATTTGGTAAGCTCCCATTTTGCTGCCAAATGCAGAAAACCGTGTTTCGATAGCTCCCATTTTGCTGCCAATGCTGAAAACTGTGATTTGATAAGCCCCCATTTTGCTGCCAATGCAGGAAACTGTGATCTGATTGCCCCCATTTTGCTGCCAAATGCAGAAAACTGTGATCTGATTGCCCCCATTTTGCTGCCAATGCAGGAAACTGTGATCTGATTGCCCCCATTTTGCTGCCAATGCAGGAAACTGTGATCTGATTGCCCCCATTTTGCTGCCAATGCAG